>JAODAL010014372.1:0-87736 GCA_025379985.1 Phyllomedusa bahiana | reverse complement strand
GGGGGTTTACCAAATAAATTGGCCCGGGGTGAGTGTGTAAAATATATAAATATATATATAAATTAATATAGATAAAAAATTAAATAAATATGTATGTCGTTTGGTCTGTTTGGGAAGTAACATGTTTAAAAAGTGTTTGGATGGGGAACAATTAAATAAAACTTTAAAAAAAAATAGAGGTGTCTGAAAGGGAGTGATGCTTTGTTTGAGGGACACGAAGGGTCTTGCTTATGAGGCACCCCAAGTAAAGAAAATAAAACAAAACTCCATGGTGGGAAAAAATATTTTGGGAGCACATCTAAAACGTGGATTTTTATGAAAAAGAGCCCCCCTTGAAGGAGGTTTCCAAGATTTTCTCTAAATTCGCTACAGTCTTTTGTGGGGCGAGGGGTTGATTAGTTTAAGTGAAATTGTATGATTAGTTTTTGGCTTTGTTTTTTTTTGTTTGATTAGGGTGACAATATTGAAAAAGAATCCTGCCGTGACTACGCATGTGAACAAAGGAAATTCCGGGGGGAGGGGGGATAATCCCCTATGTGAATGAAAGACTTAATGGGTTTTTGGGGGGTTTTGTCAGCAAAAATGTTTTAAATTTATGATGTACCTGTTTTTTTGATAGGGGTTTTTGCAAAAATAGTGTTTGTTAGAGAAATTATTTCAGCCCTTTGGGTTTAAGCCAGACTCAAGATCATTGAATTTTGTTTTGGGAGGAAAACCAAAAATTTTTGAGACGAATGAATGGTTAGGTTTTTAATCTAACCATCAGAGGTACATACTAAATAGTTTGTTTAATAGTTAGAGATAACGAGGGGATTAGAATTTTTTAAAAAACTCACTCAGAGTCGATAAAAAAAACTAATTTGTGTATTTTTTTAGGAACTTAATGATTGGTTTAGAATTTAAATCTAACCACTCAGGGTTTTAAGCTAAAACCCCTAATTGGTGTGACACCCCGAAATTTTTGGGAACGAGTGATGGGTAATCGTGGGTACTGAAAATTAAATTTTTTTAAAGGGAAGACGCAATAGAAATTGTGGGGAAAGAGGGGGAAAACAAGCAGTAAAAGAATATCGGAAATTAATAAAAAGCAGGACTAACTAAAGAAGGGTGTTTGGATTTGATTTAGGGAAGAATTTCCGTAAAACAAAGGGAGGGTTTTGGCTAAAAATGTTTTTTGAAAACAAGAAATGGGAGAGTGTGTCTAAAAGTATGGCAAGGAGGATTAGAGAGCCCACTAAGGAAAGGTAACGGTAAAAAAAAGTTACAATGATAAGATTAAGATAAAGGGGGAAAAAAATTGATAAATCTCCCAAAAATGCCACCACCTTATAATCACCCGGGGATGGACTTGTCTAGTAGCCACACTCAGAACCCGTGGGGAGGAGACTTGTAAGTTGGGGGCACCCCCGCCCAAAACCCAAAATTGGCCATTCCTAAAGGACTCGCCCCCCAATAACGGGGGTTCGGGTGGCCAAATGCTCCTGTTACATTCGGGGGTTAATACCCCCTTTTGTGCCCCCTGCACAAAACTTATTTGGAGGGGTATCCACACCACTTAAAATCCAGATATGTGGCGGGGAGACAATAGTACCATATACCAGCAGGGTTCCTACATCTGGATGTGCTATCCCCCAATGTGGGAGGGGGGGAGGACCCATTTGGGCCCCTACAGGGTCGGGGCCCTTAAACCCCAAGTGCCCGATTTTTCAGGTGCGAGTTAAACTAGGGACCCAGGAGACCAGTTAGCTAGATTAAACACCCCCGCCCAGGACATTCCTACAAATATGCAAAGGGCTTGCTAGATCCAGGCCACCTATAGATGTACAGATGGACTTGGGGCCCTGACCAGAGAAAAAAACAGTGCTTCTACTAGTCACATTCTTGAACAAGTATTTAACCCCATAAAACCCCAAAGAATTCAAGGGAAGGTTGGGGGTGGTGCTACAGGGCCCATCAGGAGGGGAAATTTGTCAGCAATTAAAATTTGGGGGAAAAGGAAAAGCAGGCAGAGAGTCAGTAAATTTTTAGATGAAACCCCAAGAAAAGGAAAGCAGTTGATAATTTTTTTTGTAGCTCAGGTGAAAAATGGACAACATGGGGTACCCCCAAGAATGAAGCTGGACTTAAACGGTAACAGCTTTCAAGATGGACCAAAAAAGATCTATAAGAGATGGGGTAACCAGAGCTAGCCCAAAATGCGTGGTATGGACCCCAAAAGATTTATTAAATACAAAAATTAGAACAGGTCTGGCAAGAAGGCCAAGGGAACATTTGTTTATCAAAAACAGAGCGAGGAGGGGGCAAGAGGAAGAAAAGGGAGGGGGCCCCAGAGGACAGAGGAGGAGAAAGAAAATTTTGTTTCAGAGTGGGAGGCCAGGGATGTATGGAACAATGTCGTAACCCCCCCCCCCCCCCGGGTGCTTCCACCCCTGAAGAGGGGAAGTACATGAAAATAAAAAATTACAAGCCAGGGTACAATGGGCAGTAGTAAAAGTCCTTCTACGTTGACCACGCCTTGGGCAGGTGACGCTGGGTAAAGGGAGAACTTAGATTTCCTTAGTTCGGGAGCAAATCATCATCCATAAAATATTTTTCCCTTTGAAAAAAATGATGATTTTATAACTTGCGGGGGGTAGATGGAAAGGGCCATAGAAAAACCCCCTGACTAACCAAACAAGCGAGAAAACACACAAAATGGGGGGGTTCCCCCTCAATAAGAACCACACCCTTTTTAGCAGTGACCACCCCCTGTAAACCTTTTGGGGAGCAGATGTTCTTCGGGCTTAAACTATATGCTTTTCAAGTTGAGGAACAGTCACATTAACCCGGGTGGACAGAGGACCAATGTGTAGGCTAAATCCCCTGGTTATTTAATTTGTGACAAGTCAAAGCACTCCCCAATATCCAGTTTTCTTAAATTGCAGCAGTCCCTGAAAAAATTTCGGGCAACCAGAAAACAGCATAGGCAGATTAAGGTGCCCCCTTTTAAAGTAAAGTAAAACCCAGGTGTAATTTACCACCAAGCAAAGTACCCCATTATCCAACACAAGAAGCACCCCTTTGGCAATAGTTAAAAGCTCTGAACAAGCCTGAAGATCACCTCCTCTCCATTAAATCCCCCATTGACCGAAAAAAGAAAAGGGGGGCCTCCAGGTACCCCTGTCACTATCGGATGGTGGATGTTTAAGGGCTATAAATGCAATTACGGGTTTTACTCACTCCAATTGTACCAAACCAAATACTTTTTTTTGTGAAGTCCCCAAATAAGGCACTCACTTTTCAGTGGAAAATCTCCAATGTTTTTTTCATGTACTTTACACCCAAACTCCCAATACCTGTTCGCATTTACCTTTAAAAGGGGGGCAAATCATGGACGTTTACCTCAAGGGGCACAGAACTCCCCGACACAATAACAGCGCTCTGTATCTGCTGCAAACGTGGACACACCTGACCACAGACAATATTTTTGAAATATATTTGATTTATTGATTTGTTAAATGACAAAGAAAGAGTTGAAGGTAAATTCTCCTTATGTTTTCTAGCTGAACAAGGCGGGAAAACGTCGAAGGTAACTACAATTTGTACAAACAAAAGTTACCTTTTGGGGCATTGTTTTTCAGCGGTGTTAAAGGCCCCTGAAAGAACGAATACAGATCTACGGGGACTGACTCCTCCTAAGAATCTAACAGCCCGAACATTTCTAATATCATATTGTGCCCTTTGGGTTTCGTCTGCTTCTTTTTATATGCAACCTCTTTTTGAGTGTTTGACTACAAGCCATTTAGGACAAAAAAAGCATTTAACAATTTCCAAACTTTGAAGTTGTTAATCTCCTAGCCCCGCCTTGGCACACCTATTAGACAACCATTTTACGAATGCACGAAGGCGGTCATGCCACCAGGGCCTTACCAATTTAATGGCCACAGCGAGACCAGACATTATTCCCTAGATTTGATCCAGTGGGGAGAGGGGCCCCTCATTTATACGGGTAGTCACTGCGTACAAGTACTTTTTCACAAATTCGTGTTTGTGTTGGGTTACCCTGTTACAAATACACTCCACATGATGTACATAGTATTCCTCGCGGTAAACCCCGACAAAATTTTATGGGACGTCATACGCCTGCAATGGTTTTTTGTGCCCCCAAATTCAACGATCGAAGAAAACCTTTAAAATGCTACTCTATTGCCCTTGAACCTAGACCCCCAAAGGGGGAGGGGAAAGGGATGGAAAAGATGAGGAGAAAATGACTGTGTGGCCCTATGGGACAAGAAACCAAATTTGCCCATGTGAAAGATTCCCAAACACTAATCCCCATTTGAGTTTTTTGTTTATGGATCCCGGACCAGGAAGACGGCAGTTTTCATACCGGATATGCAGTGGTCACGCCCAAAACAAGTAATAAAAAAGGAAAAAAACTTCTGCCGATTTGTTTTGGGCCCAAAAAGCAGATTGAAAGCACTCCAGAGGCATGTAAAGGGGGCCAGGGTAAGACGCAAAAATACACAGACTCACGCTTCATTTGGAATAGCCCATGACTGGTCCATATGGAGAACCCCGGGCTTCCTAACATCAAAGGGAAAAAATCAAGAAAGCAGAAAAATGTCAGAGACCTAAAGGGAACCCTGTTATTGCCACAAAACTTGGGGAAAAATTAAGGTCAAGGCAACACAAACGACATCCCCAAGCAACGGAAATGGTAAGCAATGAAGCGGCAAAATTTGGGTGCGAGAAAGCCCCAGGGGTTTAAAGGGTCTTGTGAATTTACAGGGGTGTGTCCCCATAGGGCCCCTTTTCCCCGATGTCTTAAGGACCCTTCAAACTCAAGCTCAGAAAGGGCGAAAAGGGGGAGTGGGAAAACAGGCAGCCCAACTGAATGAGGGTCCTGTGGGTGTTGGGGAATAAGCCGCCCCACAGCCTTTTTTCCCAAAGTGGCCCAAGCAGCCCATGGGGTCCCCCATCCAAGACCGCAGTTTCGCTAAGAGACAAAATTGGGTTTCTCCTGTTTAAATACAGCCGCAGCCAGATAACTCAAGCCTTAAAATATGGCAAAGAACAACACAGTAAAGTGTAAAAGCCCCAAAAACAACCCCTCGACCCCTTTTTCCATTCCAGAGAGTGAAATAGAAAAATACAACTTTCCAAAGTTGGGGTATATGAATAGTCCTGTTTTTGAGACCCTTTCCCGGGTTTGGGCCGAAAACCCTTTTCCCGTACCGAAAGCAACAAGCAAAAGCAACAGCCCAAAAGTTAATAAGGAACTTATTTTTGGATAGGGCTGCCAGAAACAATAGAAGGATAGAGAACACACTCAAGGGGAAATCATAAGGGAAATGACAGGTGCCGGGTATTTGAACAAGGCCTTTTATGTTCCCCCCATCCCAAGGGGAATTTTAAAAGTAGAAAAGGGTTTAATGGAACCTAAAGCTTTAAAATTCAAAAAGCTAAGAGGAAACAGGGAAAACCCTGGGCCCGATGTTTGCCATAGCTTTTTTCTCAGTGTTGTAAACCCCCACAGAAAAACAAAGTACTCCCTATGAGTCTTGTTTGGGACTTCCCCCAAGACAGGACTCTATTTTCCAAGGCTTTTCAGAGCAACATAGCAGTATGACGGGGTAGACAACCCTGCACAAACACCTTAAAAACAGTACATAAACAAATTTTTGATTCCCTTCCAGATCCAAGCGTGATCTAACAGCCAAAACCTTGACCCGGTATGGTGGTCCTTAAAAAACCGTAGAAAGGGGCCCTTTAAAACCCTTAGATGGCCCCTTCCCAAATTCCCCGACAACGAAACCTTTGGGGAAAAAAAGGGAAAGAACAACTGGGGCCACGCCAGCCACTGCAAAAAAGGGTTTCTCCTCCCCGTGATTAAAAAAGAGGGAAAAAACCCTTTTTTTTTTTTATGTTGACTCCATGGGGGGGTAACTTACACACTACATGATATGCTAACATCCTTGGGAAAATAAGTTCCCGCAAAAATCAAAAACTATTATTGATTCACTTGTAGAAAATACTGACACAAAGACAGTGACTGTTTTATATGTACGCCCACCCCAGCAAGTGCAAGAACTATGCCTTATCAGCAATCCCCTTAACCGGGAAGAACTTAAATATGTCTTGTTACCCCCCAGATGGCGCTCCCCCTTCTGAATAGGATCAAATGGTACCACTGGAGTACCCTTACCCAAACAGGATGGGGCACATTTTACCCCTTTTTTTAATTTAAACCCCACAAAACTCAAAGGGGTCAGAGTGGAGTGTTTTTGTACAAGAGGGTTGGGAATTTAAAGAGTACCATCCCCAAAGAAGTTAGGAAAAAATGGGGTCCTAACTAAATTTTCAATAGGGAAGTCCTCCATTTGTGATAAGTAAAGAACCCCTGTAAGAGTAGGAGCTTTTTTTAGTGTAGATAACCATGATCCAAATTGGGGAAGGGGAAAAAATCTTCCCTTTGGAGATGGTTTAGAGTGTGCGCATTTTTGGGGAAAGGAACTTTTTTAGCAACAAGCACCTCAAGATAAAGGTAATGATTTTGACTGTGGATTTTGGAATACGGTTGGAGGGTTTTGGGGGTAGTAAAAAGGAAAAGGGGGGATGGGTGTGGTATAATACAACTGCTCCCCTTATACATGATACAATAAATCTTTAAGGGTTTTTACACTTGAAAAACTTACCAGAAGACATGTTTATGTCTGCGAAATGCTGCATTAAATGGATTCCTTTTTGGATGGAAGGAACATGCACTATAGCCAGGCTGTCCCTTCTACCTTTTTACCCCCCATAAAGATGTGACATAAAAAAATACCCAGACATACATTAAAAAAAGGGCAGCAATAAACCAAGGAAAACGGAAAACCCCCATTTATTTTCCATGGGGTAGGTATTTAAAAATTGAAGTACTTTATTCTATACCATGGGAAGCAAACGGTAACTATAAGGCCACGATTATTAATATCTGGGACATTATGGGCCCCACAGAATCGTACCATGTCATTGTCAGGTCATCTTTGTAACTAAACAAAAATACATAGTTCAGACTACTTACTGCCGGGAAGGGGATTTGCCAAAATTATAGGCCCGCCTTTGTATTTACAATTTTCCCACAGGAAAATTTGCAGATAAGGCAACTTGAAAAAAGCAGAGAATGAGTGATGATTTGGTTTAAAAAAACACAAGTAAAGGGGACTCATGGGGGGGATACCTTTTCATCTTTTAAAAACCCGCAAAAGGTTCAGGGCCCGGTGGAGGCTTTACAGGGGTATTTCAGAGATTTTTCAAGGTGTATTGCTAATATTGAAATATATGTATGTTCAAAGTTAATGCTTGTCATAGGTAGATTTTGCAGAAAACCAAAAAAAGCAAATAGTTGATCTCGCGTGACTTAGGAGAATATAATATTTTTTCAGGTATAGACAACCCCCAATATTTTTTGATACTTAAAAAGTTAATGATCCTTTTACTAAAAAAAACCCAAAAAGGCATTGGATCTAATCACACAAATAGGCTCAAAGGGGGAAATGTGGGAGTAATATTTTGTATTCTTTATACGTTTATACGATTATATATATATATATATATATATATATAATATATTATATATAATATATATATTATATATATATATATATATATATATATATACTCAAATTTGTTGTAATCAGCCATTTTAACAGGAGATTATAGATCCTGATTGAAGCAGAAAGGAAATGTTAATTAGGGACAACTCCCTCAGTCAGACATCCTGGCTCCAAGATAAGTTAAAAACACATGTGGCTGACCAAAGAAGGTATTGATCAGGGACATCCTGAAGGAGCTCTTTGTTTGAGTAAGAAGACGACACCCATAGCTTTAAATCAACGTATAGAATTCTTGTAGGAGGGGATAGGTTTTTAGTCTATATAAGTTAGGAACTTCCTTTGTCTGGGAGAAGGCACATGGGCTATACAGACTATCTCTGACTGTTACTGTGTGACTTCCAATGCTGGCATTGAATAAATTTTTTTAAACTTTTTCCTGCACTAATTTTTTTAATTTGAAAACCCGATCAACATCTATACGCCGTTTTGGCGGCTACAACATACACAATAAAAACACTTTTATTTGAAAAGGAAACCAAGTTTTTGCATCGCCGCAGTCTGAGAGCCATAACTTTTTTATTTTTCTGTTTATGGAGCTGTATAGGGACTTTTTTTTTTGCGGGATGAGTTGACATTTTTATTGGTATCATTTTTGGGGGACAAGACTTTATGATCGCTTTTAAATCCGTTTTTTGGAAGGCAGGGTGAAGAAAAAAACTGCAAACCTAGCAGATGTTTTTTTTTTTATTTTTAATAGCGTTCACCGTGCTGTATCCGTGACACGTTAGTTTCACTCTGTGGGTTGAGCCGATTACGGTGATACTCAATTTATGTAGTTTTTTTTATTTCAAAGCACAATTTTTTTTTAAAAAAAAAGTGTTTTTATTGTGTAAAACAATATTTATGCATCGCTATCTTCTAATAGCCAGAACTTTTTTATTTTTTCCGTATACAGAGCTGTGTAAGGACTTTTTTTTTGCGGGATGAAAAGACGTTTTTAATTGGCATCACTTTGATTTGAAATGATTTTTTGATGACTTTTTACTCCTTTTTATGTGCGCAGGATGAACAAAAATCGCAATTCTTTTGACTTTTTTTTTTTTTTTTTTTAGGGGCGTTCCCTTTAGGGTTTTTAATTAACATGACAGATTTATGGGGGGGTCTTTATCCCCGGCGCGATCCCAAATAGGGGTTTTTTTTTAATTTTATTTTTGACTTTTTGGGGGCGTTTGGGCCTTTTTGAAAAGGGGGAAAAGGGGCGATGTACTGTTTTTTTTTTTATTTTTTGTGTTTGTTTTTTTAATTTTTTTACCCCCTTTTTTTTTAACTTTTTCCCCACTGTTTACATTTTTCCCCCAGGGGGAATTCCCAATAACGATTGTCAAACCTTTCCATGCAATAGGAAATCAACATAAAATTTTTATAGTGATGCGCTCCTGACAACTGTCTGTCACCTCCCCCAAAAATGCTTTGGGGGCACCCGTGATTTCCCCCGAAAACCCCGGGTGCTGTCATTCAGCATCCGGCTGCCCGGGAAGGAGCCCCGGTTTCCCGGCGCGAGCGCCTTTTACTGCCCCGGGGATGGGCGGGAAACAGGACTCACCCTCCCCCCCGCACTGCGATTTTGGGACCACTGTTGCGACATGGGGGGGTTTAAATCCCCCCCGGCCCGGAGCTACCCCGCCGGGGGGGATGCGGAAATGATGCCAGCGGTAAAAACCCCCGGTTCCATCCGCGATCTTGGCGCTCCGCCTTTTAGCGGCAAGATCCCCCTTGACGTACCCCTACGGAATTTGGGGGAACCCCAACCCGTTTTGCCGTATTACGAAAAATGTGGGAAAGGGGGTTAACACCCCCCTTTTCATCCGCTCCATGTATCTCCTAAAGGGAAATAATGTTGCCCCCAGCCCCCTTTTAGGTGAGTTAAAATTTTTTTTTGGGGTTTTTTGGTGTTTTTAGAAAACCACGTTCCACGTGCCCAAAGCGAAGGGGTTTGTTCGTGTGGGTGTGGGCTGTCAATTGGAAAGGGTTGAACTAAACCTACCCCGGGATGGGTACCCGGGGGTGTTTTGGGTTGTAGTTCAATGAAGGAGGGCCCCCCTTTTCCAAACGAGCACGAACACCCCTCGGGGGTGGAGCTTTTTCCTGGGCGCCCAAAACCCCCCCCCCCAAAAAGGGGTAGCGGGTTTTCCCGGGGCAATGAAAAAAAACAAAGGGGGAAGAAAAAGGAAAAGGGCCCAAGAGGTAATCAAAAAACTTTGCAAAAATTTTGGGATATTAACAGTCGAGAAGGTTTGGGGGTCGGGTCCGATCTAGTAGGGGCGTCGGATACGCGTTTTTAGCCCGGGTTCGGTGGAACCCGGGGGTTGGCGGCTTCTCGGGGTTGTCAAAGATCTCGTTTTGCCAGGGGTTTGGTCACCCGCAAGGGCTGGATAGAGAAGCTGAAAGCGGATTTTTGGCTCCGTAAAGTAACGGAAATTAGGGGGGGTGAATCCTTTTTTTTAGGGGTTACAGTTGCAAAAAAGTCCTAAAAAGAAAAATATTTTTTTCCCCGTCCACGGTGAGAGAGCTTGGGTTTTGCAAAAGTTTTTCAGAAACCATCCCCCTTTTCACAGTCCAGTTAGCGAAAATCGTGCTAAACTTGACCCCCTGCCTCTCCTCCCTCCGATTTGGGCCCAGAACATGTCTCTCTAAATGAAAAGGGGGGTTCCGGGCGTAAGCCCTAGTTGTGGGGCTGATGCAAAAGCCCTTTGGCCAGTAAAGGGGAAAGTGCTCCGGGGTCAGGGTTTTTCCGGGAAACCCCAACAAAGCATGGGTTTGTTGCGACGCTCGGGGTTTTCGAGGCCCCCCCAATTTTGGTCGCGAAAAATAATGGTTGCATTTTGATTTTGTGGGGATGTGGGTTTTTCCGTGGCATGACTTTATTTTTCACATAAAGGCTACTCGGTCCCCCGAAAATTTTAAATCCTCGGGCGTTGGCGGTTACCCTTGCGCCAAAAGGGGAGTTGAAAAGGGCCTAAATTTCATACGTTTCGCTTGCCCGAAGTACGGTTCTAAGATGACAGACCTCCTTTGCCAGGGCACCCGCCTGGTCGGTTTTCCGATGTTTGATTTTTCCGCCGGGCTTTTTCGGGGGGATAGTTTGGGGCCCGGGCGTGAAAAATCTTTGGGTGCTGAGGAGGATCTGTGACCCCTCTGCGGCTGGAAACTTAAGGGGTTAATTTGGGCATTTTTTTGGGCCCCTTTGACCCTGGCCCCCTTTTTACACAGAGGGAAGGTTTGGGTTTGGTTTTTTGGGAAATTTCTCTTTTCCGTTGCTTTAGCGGAGCTGGGGGTTTTGTGTAAAAATTTTGTCCTTTAAATGGGCCAAAGGAGAAAAGAGGGGTTTGGCCTTTCCCGGGGCGTTTTCAAAACCCGGGTCCTTCCGGGGTTGATTTTTACTTCCTAAAGGGAAAAGTGGGGGGGAGATATTACAGTAACGGGAGATTGGATTTTTAGGACTGCGGGGAACCTTGGCACAATAATTGGGGTAATAAAGGGATTAGCCCCTAATGATTTGGTGCACCACTAAGGGCTTTCAATAACCCCGGTGGGATAGCAATTCAGGTAGAGTAATTTACAGAAAATTAATTCTCTAACGTCCACAAGGTGTCACTGTAGGATCGGCTTTTAAAATTTAGGTGATAGCCCAAAAGGGAATTAGTTCCCAGGGAAGCACTGACCGCGATTTTTGGGTCCCTTTTTTTAGTAAATTCTCCCCATTTAGATGTCCCCGGGTTGGGCAGGAAAATTTGCGGGTTTTGGACAAGCTGGTTTTTTGGGTCCCACAGTAACCCCCTTGTCCCTGGGTGTCGCAAAAAGCAAAGGGGGATGCGGGGAAAATGACGCGGGTTTAAAGTTTAATATGCGGGACCCCTTTGAAATGGGGGCAGTTTCCCCCCAAAAAGAGGGCCCGGGGGTCGGGGGTAAGATGGCGGCAAATCCCCTCAAAAGACAGAATGTTGGGTTTAGGATTGTTTTTATCCTTTAGAAGGCCCCGGAATCTTTTTGCAGGGGGTTTCAGAGGGGGGTGCGGGGATGATTTTAAAGGGGCCTTTTTTTTTTAAAATGCAAAAGGGGGCTGCTGGGGGTTTTTAAACTGTCCCTGGGGCCCAGGGGGTGGCAGATGGCTTATGAGAGCACAAAAAGGGGGCAGGGGCAGGTGACGGGAACCGCCGATCCTGCTGTTGGCACCCCATTTAGTACCCCCCCTGTTGGGCGGGTTTGGCCCGCTAAACGAGAGGGCCCCGGGCCCGGCGAGTGGAACCCATCAGCCCCGGCATTTTTGGGGCCGGAGAGATGTGTATCCTGGGCGCTGCGCCCGAAGATAGCGGGGGTGAAGGGGTTTTTTAAAAATTTTGTCCCGGCAAATTCCTTGGGCCACTCCCGACCGGGGGATTTTTGTGCGGATTTCACCGGACCGCTCTGGGGGAAAGGGGGCGCTTTGGGAACTGCGTTGTCGCCGCAGGCGGGAAGAGGTGCCCTTTTGCCCGCGGACCCGCGGAACTTTTGCGCACCCCCGGCTCCCTAAAGGGAACTTACTCAAGGGTTTTTTTGGCGTGCAGGCTGGGCCCCGGGGCCGGGCAAGGCCCAGGGATTTTTCCGGAAACCCCAAAGGTGAAGTTTCCTCCTCCTTCTGAGGGGCGGGTTTTTTGCCCTGGGGGGGTTTTGTCGGTCTTTTTGAAAAAGGCCCCGCCGCGTCTCGCACAGGGCCCCCCGGGAATCTCCCCGTTTCCCCTGGGCCTCGGGTTGAGTCTCAGCAGTTCCTTTGGGGGTTTTTATCAGGTGTTTGTGGTTTTTAGTGCGGCTTTGGGGCCCTTTCAGCAAAATTTGGGGGGTCAGGTAGCGGGTTTAAAAACCCCTTTCCAAATGGGCTGTGAGAGGGAGAAAGGGATAAAACGCGGCCACATCCAGTAGTCCCTCCCAGGGAAGTCGGAGGCTGTAAATTTGATTTTAATTGTAATGTTCCCTGCAGTGTACTGCAGATGCTGCATAGTTACATGCTGTTACGTGCTGGTTAAATTAATGATATATTGGATAGAGTTATCCTTAACCATAGTTTTCACTTCATCATTGATCTATGTATCATGAGGGCCGGTGTTAGGTCAACATTTTATTCAGACTAGGCTGAATTATTTTATACTATTTTATACTTGTGTAGTAAGTTTTATTGGAAAATTAGGAGCTGAAGTAGAAGGGGGGTTTTGGGAATTTCCCTTTTTGGGCACTAGGGACCCCTTTTTGGGGTACGTTCAACATAACGCCCCTTTAAGTTGAGCAACTACCTAAATTTTCCCTTAGATTTTCGGGCCTTCTATAA
The DNA here is from genome assembly GCA_025379985.1 of Phyllomedusa bahiana. Classification (NCBI taxonomy): domain Eukaryota; kingdom Metazoa; phylum Chordata; class Amphibia; order Anura; family Hylidae; genus Phyllomedusa; species Phyllomedusa bahiana. The sequence goes on along the minus strand of JAODAL010014372.1, from coordinate 74,797 downwards.
CCTAGAATGGGCGGTGCAAAAAAATCCCTCAAAGATTTTTGCCCAATTTCATTTTTTGACGTTGCAATAAGCCCAAAAAAAAAAGTGAAAACCCCTTTTAACAAAAAACAAAAATTTTTTTCCTCCTTGCCTTCTAAAAGCCATAATGTTTTTATTTTTCCACCTACATAAAAAATTTTTGAGGTTTTTTTTTTGCGGGGAAAGAGGGTTTTCCATTGGTGTTATTCATATTACAATAAATATACGGGGAAGGGCAAAAGAATTCAAAGGGGGGAAAAAATTAAAAAAAAATGTACTTGCCCAATTTTTGCCGGAGTATTTTTTTTGGGCTTTCAATTTTCATTAAAAATGATGTTTATCTGTATTCTACGGGTTTGATACGTACCGGGCAATCCCAAACATTTGGGGTTCCCTTATGTTTTGGGGCCCCGAAAAAAAATTTCCCAAACAATTTTATTTTTTGAAATTTGCGCCAGGGGCCCCTTTTTTGGTGCAACCAATAATTTTTTTTTGAAAATAAACCTACAACGCAGTGAGGCGGCATTTTTGCAGGCTAAAGTTTACTTTTTTTTTGCTACATTTGGAATGAAATGCGTTTTTTTTGATCACTTTTTTTTCCAAATTTTTTATAGGACATAAAATGAAAAAAAAAACCCGCAATTTTGTCTTTTGGGAAATTTTTTTTTCTTCTAGGGTTTTTGGGGAAAAATGATTTTTTTTTAAGATGGGAACTTTTTTCGGACCGGGCAATATCAAATTTTGCTTTTTTTTTTTTTTTTAATTATTTTATTTTTTTTTTTTATTTGTAAAATGGTAAAGGGGGGGTGATTTGAATTTTTTAATATTTGTCTTTTTTTTTCCCAATTTAAAACTTTTAACTTTTATTTTTTTTTACTTTTAACCCTTTTAGTCCCGCTATGGCCTTCACCACTAGGGGGCCATCGTTTTAATTTCAAACCAAAAGCATTTTCATAGACAATGCCCTTAGGCTGACTAAGAAAGGCTTTTTCCCCCCCTTCCTGTTTTTCCCCGGGCCCGGGAAATGGGGCAAACGAGAACATGGGGGAGCTAGTGAGCCCCTTTACAAGGCTCCCCCTGCCATGTTAGCCTAGCGGGACTCAGCGAACTTATTTCTGATGCCCCCCCCGGGCTGAAACAAGGTGGGGCGGCCCCCGTTTTTCATTCATTTAAATTTTGACGCGGGCCAACCCAAAGGGGTTTAAAAAGCGCAGGCAGGCGGTTTCCCCCCCCCCCCCCGCTGTCCGCGCCAAATGGTTTTGCTGCAATTTGCCCCTAACACCCGGGGCCCATGTAACAAGGGTTTGGCTGCGATCCCCCCGCACAACTCCTTAACACAAACCCGACAAAACCATACTCAGGTTTGGGGGAAGGGGGTAAAAAATTTGCCCTTTCCCGTCGCACTGATTTTTTTCAAAAAGGGAAAAAAAAAGGAGGGGGGGTTTTCTGTAGTTTTTTTATGCTTTTTTTTGGGTTAAATTGGGAAATGTGGGGAAACTAAAGGCCCCCTTTGCTTTTAAAAATACCTACCACTATATGAAGGTTTTTTCAAAAAAAATTTTTCCCTTTGGTTTGGGACAACCCCTTTAAAAACCTGAAATCCCCCGGGTTACTCGCCCAAATACAGTGACTTAGACTTTTCCCCTTTTTCAAAAGTGTGTTATGAAACAATCCCTGTATGAGGGAGGACGGTCAGCAGTTCTTTTAACCCCTTTTTTTTTATTCTTTTTTTGCTTTTTATTAAAATTGGATCGTAAAGAATTTTTAAAAGAGGGCACACCCCTTCCCCCGGCTCACTGGGGCCCCCCCGGGGGTTGGTGGTTTCCCCTTGGCCCGAGCTCCTGTGGGCCCCCCAGGAAAAACCCCGGGTTTCCCCCCCCCGGGCCCCCCCATCCTCCTCAAACCCTGGGCCCCCGTTTCCCCCAAACGTTCAGAGGCAGCGCCCGGGAGTCCCGGACAATGTCCCCCAAATTTCCCGGGGGTGTGGGGGTGTCATTTGGGGCAGAGCCCCCCAGTGCACCACTCCACTTTTTACCCTGGTTTAAAACCCAAGGGGCTAGGGGCCTTTGGAGTCCCGGTCCCAAAAGTTGGGGTTAACTAAAATGTCCCGCCTTAGGTTTTTTAAACTTAGGGTCTGGTTTGGGATCTTCTTTATGGATATTGGGGGGGCGTCCCGAGGAACTTGGGTTCATCGTAAAAGGGTTTTGAAAGAAACCCCAAAGGGTTTTTTTTAGGGCTAAAGAACTAAAAGAAATAATCTGGGGTTTTAAAATTTAACCCCTTTGGCCCTTTAAATTAGTAAACATTTTTATCCAAAAATCCAGTTTATTTTGGGAAAAAAAAAAAAAAATTTTTTTTTAATTTTTTTAAATTTTTATAAAATTTGGGCCCTTTTTCCCAAAATTCAAAAAAAATTTTTTTGTGTAAGGGCCCTACATGTGTAAGGGCATACCCCCATAAATGATTCCCCTCAAAAAAAATTTCAAAAAACCTCTAGGTTTTTTATGGAATTTAAAAATTTTTCTCCATTTTTTACTGAAACAGAAGATGTGTAGATCCTGCTTTTTTTTAAATATCCCATTGTGGGCTTAATGCACTATTTGACTCAACCCCAAGCCTCAGGATAGGAAAGGGGCACCTACTGGGTTTTAAAGGGGGCTCAATTTTTAAATTTGGAAAATTGTACGTCCCTTTCAGGTTTTTTGGGCACCTTAAGGTGCAAAAATTAACATCTTAAAAAACCCCCAATTTGGGAAAAACACCCCCTTTAAGGAAAAAGAACCAGGGGTTAGTGAGTATATCAACCCCACCCGGGTTTTTTTTACAAATTAAAAAAGAATTGATTAAAAAAGGGTTTTATTTTTTTAAAGGGAATCCCACAAAAATACACCACAAAAATTTGTTAAAAAACAAATTCTCTCTTACGTCCATACCCTTTTAAAAAGGGGGGAAACTGCTTTTTGGGTGCATAGCAAAAGGGATACAAGGGGGGGAGCTCTATTTTGGGAAACAGATTTTGGTGGGGTGTCATGTCGCAAAGAACCAGGTTAAACCCTTTTAGAAGTCCCCCCCATTTTTGGAAAAAAACACCCCCCCATGGATCTAATATAGGGGGTAATTTTTGAATTTTTGGCACATAGGGGGCTGTACAAATTTTTTTTAGCATGAGGGTGTGAAAAATTTAAATAAAAAAAAAAAAATTTCTTCATTGCGAAAAAATAACATGAAATTTTAAAATGTGGGGGCAAACAAGTAAAAATAAAAAACTATATATTTTCCCTTTTAACTTACTTTTTTAAATATTGGGGGGAAAAAATTTTTTAAAAAAAAATGTTTTATGTTGATATGTGTTTTTACTGTGTAAATTAATATTTATGCATCACTATCTTCTGATAGGTGTATCTTTTTTATTTTTGTGTACGGGGCTGTGCAAGGGCTTTTTTTGCAGTACAAAATGACGTTTTCATTTTGTGAATAAAGAATTTAAGGTAAAAGCTCACGGATACCGGGTGACAGGGCCCCTTTGTTTCTTATTCCCAAAACGGGCAAATCGGAAAAAATCCGGGTGAAAAGGGGGCAAACCTTGGGAAAAAACCCTTTTTAATAATCCAGCACCTCGTGCACATGGGAAAATGGTGAATTCACGAAAGTTCACTTTTATTGAGTTTAGACTATAAAACCATAGTTTAAAAATCCAATAAAGTGCAAAAGTTTTATACCGGGGTTTCAGGGGTTGTTTTTTCACCCTTAAACGTAACAAAGACACAATTAAATGACTACCAAAATAAAACCCCCCCCAACTCATTACCAAAATTGCCCGAAAATTAAACCCCAAAAAAAAATGGGCAATTTTAAAAAAGGAATGCAAGTCCCAGAAAAAAAAGATTAAAGGGGAAACATAAAACCCTAACCCAAACAAAAATGGTGTGAAAAAACAATTTTAAAAAAACGAACTGCTACAATAAAAGCGAAAACATCTCAGATTAACATGAAACCTCTAGTTTTGAAAACAGAATAATTTCTACCTAAAAAAATTTTTAAATTAAAGAAAATTTTTTAAAATTTTTTTAATATAAAAAAACAATCTGTCCCCAAAAATTTTAAAACCCTTTTTGGGAAAACTAGTGTCCATTCCCAAAATCCAATAACCACTCGTTTGGGAAAGGGGTTTTCTCCAGTCCCCTCCCCGTAAAGGGTTTTTTTAAATTGCCTATACTATTACCATGAAATGCCCCAAATTGCCTTCATGAACCTCTCGGGAAAATTTTTGATACTCCCGAGATCTTTTCAGGGGCTAGGGTTTTGTGACATCATATGTGTGTTCCTTATTCGACCCTTCAAACAACCCAGTGGTGCAACCTATTTACTGCATCTTGCCCAGTTTTGCACCCAAACTAGATTCACCATATGTCAACTGTGGCAATTCATGAAATTGTAGATCTTATATTTGACACCTGTTGAAAAGGATTAAAAAAAACTCCGCTTTTAATCATAAATTTTCCCTTGCCCCCATCTACTGGTACCACCCCTTAAAGGAGCCTTTAAAGTCAATCCCTCCAAAATATCTTTCTCCGATTAGAGTTATTTCCAAACAAACTTGGAGATAACATATTCCCAATAGTTTTGGGGGTGCTTTGGGAAAAAAAACGACATCCATTTTTTTTTAAATTTCTCAAAGTGTGGAATCTGTAATAAGCACCGCAAAAAAATTTTTTTATGAAAATTGGTAATCTCGAAAAACTGTGTACCGTAACCGGTCATAAAACATAGAGGAAAATCCCCTCTTTTCTGTCTCACATGTGGTGTATTAAAAATTTAAATCCCCCTTTTGTTTTTTCAAATGTTTCCTTTTTTATTTTTTTGGGCCTTTTTTTTAAATTTTTTTTTTATCGCCACGATTTTTATCCCCCACATCTTTAAAACCCATCACTAAAGATTTTCCCTTTTCGTGATCAAATCTACAGAAAGACTACAGTTTTTCTTGGGTCTAATAAATTCTCCTGTTTGGAGATTTTTGATCACAAAATTTTTTGGATTGGGAACTGGGATGCCCTACAAAAAAACCTTTTTTCCAGAAAAAGGGGTTTTCACGTCAAGGGAGGTCAGTGAGCCCTAACTGGGAAACCCCGCCCACTGTCCCTGCCTACTTGACGTGCTGCCCTACGGAAAATGGCAACGGGGTAAAAGCCCTGCTCTGCTAAAATGCTGGGGGCGTAAAGGAAGAAAAAATATCCCGACAGTCCGGGCAATTTCCAAATAGGAAAACCCCAAAACCCCAAATCAGAACCCGAGGGATAAAAATAAAAAAGCCGAGGTAAAACACAACGGGGCGAGGTAAAAAATCAGGAACAACCGGGGTCAGGAGAAAAAGCCGAGGGTTGGTTTTACGGATAAGAAAAAAACAATATAAGACCAAGTAACAAAAGGGGTTACCCAGGAATATCACAGGCGCTGCATCAGCCTTCGGGGATTTAAAATGGGATTCCTGGATACCGCCCCTGTGCTGATTGGAGGGGCCCCTCCGTGCCCTCCCATTGGCTGGTGCGACACGCCCCCTGTCCGAATGGGGGCGCTGTACTAGAGATGGAAAAATCATTCTAACAAGGGGAAATTTGTTTAAAATTTTCAGGAAAACTTCTTTTTGGAAACGAAGTCAAGTTTGGGGGACTTGGGGTGAACGAAGTGTGCTTTTGATTGATAAAATGGCTGGAGCACATGCGCTACATGGGGCAAAGCACTTGGGGGAAGAAGGGCATAGCCTGCTGACATGTCAGAGATAAGCCAATCAAACCGGCGGGATTCTGTGACTTCACCGCACTATATAAGCCCGGGCGCGACGCCGAGCTCACACCCTCTACTGTATGATGGGGGAAGGGTGCTGCCGGGGTGATTGTGTAGCTCTCAGAAGAACTATTTTTTACAGGTTTTTTTGTGGGTTCTCGCGGGTCTCAGAGCTGTTTTAATTTTTCTTTTTTGTTTTTTGGGGGTATTGGACTGAAACCCATTTGTGCTCCATGCAGTGCTTTTAAACATTAAATTTCCCAAGGGGATCTAAGCCATTTCCCTGTTGTATTCATTTAAAAAACAGCGTTTTTACAATACAAATCCCACTTCTTTTTTTGGCTGCTCAATTCTATTGCGCAATTTAACCAGGGTTAATTAACTTTTTGCTGGTATGCTGACCCAAGAAACCGTCATTTCAAGCCAAAAAAAAAATTACATTTTTCCTGGATAATTCAAAAGCGAAGGTTAAATTACAATTTTTCTCTTTTGTGTGGCGTAAAAAACGCAAGAACCGCCAAAAAGTATAGTTTGTGGTTGTCAATTCTTTTGCCCCCAATTTACATCCGGGGGTTAAATTTAAAGCGTTGTTTTGCTGGGTTGACCCCAAAAACCGTCTTTTTTCAACGCCAAATTATACATTTTTCCTGAGCTAATTCACAAGCGAAGGTTAATTACAATTTTTTTCTTTTTGTGTGGCTAGAAAAAAGCAATTGTAACACGCTACAAAGCTATAGTTGGGGTTTGCTAAATTTTTTTCCAATTACACCCGGGGGTTTTTAAGCGTTTTTTGCTGGTGGCTGCCCCCAAAAAACCGCATTTCAACGCCAAAATAAAAAATTTTTTTCTGTAGCAAAATTCAAAAAAAGGGGAAATTTAAAAATTTTACCCTTTGTTGTGTTGGGGTAGAAAACACGAAATTGAACACGCTACAAAGCTACTATTTTGGGGGGTTTGCTCTTTTCTTTTGGCCAATTTTTCATCCGGGGGTTAAATTAAAGGGTTGTTCTCTTTTTGTGCCAGTAAAAAAATTTGTTTTTCCCGCCCAAAAAAATTTATAGCATAATTCATAACCCAAAGGGTTAATTAACCCGTTTGTGTTTTAATCAGTAAAATACACAGGTTTTTAAACGGCACATACATCAATTTTTCCCTCCCCATTTGGGAGGCAATTTTATCCGGGGTTCCCCCAAGTTTTTTGTGGGTTCATTTGGCGTAAAATCGGAGTGTGTATTTATTATAAAAAGATATCTTCACAAACAGTGTCGAAAATTTTGAACAAACAGTATTAGACAGAGAGGGGGGCAGGCTCTTCCCCTGCGGGGGCAAGGCAAAAAAACTTTCCCCGGGCCAGGTCCACACAGCAAGGGGATCGAGCAGGGGTCACTCGGGAGGCCACAATGCCGCTGCAACTGGGGCCCTGTGTTTGTTAGAAACCCCCATGGTTCTTGATTGGTTGACTAGGAACCCACTTCCCCCCAGATGACATTGACAACCCCACCAAGAGTCGGGGGGAACGTCAGCACAACCCTAGTTGCATGGCCCGGGAGGGGGGGTCAGCGGCCTCACCAGCCCTAAACCTGCCCTGCCCCATGGGTTCCTCACCCAGAATCTATATGGGGGCGGGGCTCGGCCATATATACGAGGATGGAAAATTTTTGAGGAGGGCAGTCCCCCTTTACTTGGCAGCAAAAAAGGGGGGCCAATACCCCCGCTTTTGAGTAGGCGGAAAAGTTAGATGTTGAGAGTGGCAGGGGAGGTCAGTTGTGGGGGTCAGCCTCTCATCCCAAACCCGGTGAGAGGACAGCATGACGATGAAACCAAATAGTGGAGTAGCCCCGCACTTGGGAACCGGGTGAGGAAAGGGCTTATCATCGCAGGAGAAGAGGGGTCGCTTGCGTGTCAGGCAGCGGCGCACCCAGCAAGTGGGTGTGGGGCCGTGGAAAAGAGGATGCACAGTGTGGGGGTCGGGAGCCAAGCGGCCCGGGGAAAAAAAACCCGTTGCAGGTCCAAAAAATTAGGGCAAGGGGCCAGCGGGGGAGGCGGCGGGTAGTCACTCGTGGGGAGCTTGGGCGTAAAAAATCCGATACTCGGCGGTGGGGCAGTTTTTTTGCTAGAACCAAGGAGCCGAATATGGTTATTTTAAATCTTAAGCAAAAAGTGAAGCGTGGCCCCGTTGGCACCACGGCCCGCGTCAACACATGCAGCGTACCTCCGGGGGCCCGGGAGAAACGTGGCTCAGATGGGGTGGTCCTCCTCCCGCTCGCAACACGGGCCCCCCATGGCACCATGCCATTGCAGCCAGCCCAAGGCTCCCCCCCCCTTGCAGAAGGGAGCGTTTCTCTTTGACATCATCTCCCGGACCAATGCTCCTGTCCCGTCTAGGGGTCCCAGCAGTCGTTCAGCAGCGATTGCAAAGAGACAACAGTATGCGTCCAACCACCCTAAGGTGCAGCAGCTGACCTTCCCCGAAATTTTGTTGGTACGCAGTCCCCCCTTTTCCAAATGGTGGATTGCCATTCAGAGAATAAGGGCTTGTGCCGACCCGAGATGGGATTTCCCAAGCCGTAAATTTCTTTTAAAAAAAAGGCAGTCCCAGCACTTCAAAAATATTAAACGAAGGTGGGCCAGTCCTTGAGTTTATCATTTTTCCAAGGTGCAGGGCAGGGGGACGTCTGGAGCTGAAATTTCGGTCGGGGCCAACATGTCCTTTAGGGCCCCATGGGTGAAGGGCTTCCGGCCCAGGCACCCAACAACTTGGACGGGGGAGACGCGTTTTTCTCCTCCCGTTGCAAACTGCTGCCCCAGCGCCACTGTCCCCCTCCTCCCCCTCCCCCACCACCACCATTCAGCCTCCACAAGTACTGCCCCATCATCCCACAGTTAGGGACGCGGTTCACGCAGTTCAAACCCCTGGGCTTGCCTCGGCGAACGAAGTACACAGGGGAGGAACTGCTCCGGGTCAGCAGCAAGAAATCGATGTGGGCTTTCTCCGCCCCAAACTGAAAAAGGGAACCCAGGGTGACGGAAATGGGGGGAACATGGTGCCTGCGCTGCCCAGGGGGGAGGTCCATGCCCCTCATGGACACGTGTTAAATTTGGTTGTGAAAGGTTCCTGAAGTCTTCCACCGATCTTCAAACATTCTGAAAATGGCCGGAAAATGTGATGATTTTTTTTCCATTTCGTACAACCAGGAAACCCTCCTCGGTTGCGCGGCAGAAAGGCCCCCCCAAGACACTCTGATATGCGATTTTCCCCCCGTTGGAATTCCCGCCTGCCATGTTGGGGCGATGTTTTTAACAGAAAAAGGGCCATTAACGATTTTTTTATGATCCAGGCAACAGAAATACTCCCCCGTGTAACTTTGATTCACCCGTGGCGCTCTGCTGAACCTGCGTTTGTTGAGGCCATTCGAGGGGGGGAAGTTATTTTTCAGTCGCCAGGGCTCGGGATTTAATAACGTCATTCCACGCTTCTTGCCGGGGGCAGATGCTGAAAAAATCTGTTCGGGCAGGGGATGGAGACGTGGGGACTCATTCGTGGCCCCAAGGTCCGGTGGGGACTGAAATGGAGGAGGGGAGGACATTGGAGCAGAAGCATTGTCTGGGGAAATGAGTGGATTTTCTACCCCAAATGACAAGAGGAGGAGCAGGAGCAGCTGGGGGAGGTGATGGAGATGAGGGGGACGAGGCAGATGACCCCCCAAACACCGTGGCAGTTTCAGTGGAAAAGGAGGCAGGGAGCCCCCGGAGTATTTGTGCAGATGGCCGCAGAGCTTATTTTCCCCGGCTGTGACACCGAATATAGCTCCGGCAGAGGGATGCTTTGGCTTCCCCCCACTATTGGACCCCGTACCCCGGAAAAAATGGGAGCCTTTTTCCCGTATTGAAGGGAGGGGCAAATCAAATCTATAGGGAAATCCTCCTAATCAGTTTTGGCCGCTGCCATTGCGGGGACCCCCCTCTGAAGGTCTGACCGGGGGGTTCCCCAGCGTCACGTACAAATGCCGCGGGGGGGGGAAGTGGGGGGGGGGGAGGGGCATACCACCCACACAGTAACCAAATCTGGAGTCATGATGACGCTTCCTTTACCCCCTATGAGGAGGGGAGTCGCCGCAGCGGACTGGAGCAGCCCTGAACCAACAGGTGGTGCCTATTGGACAGCACTTGCCACCCCCGTTAGAAGATCCGCTGGATAGGGCAGCCAAACTGGTGTGGGCCGCAAATTGCCCAGTTTGCAGGGAGAAGCTGTCCTGCCCGGCCAAATGTGTGGCATCGAGCGGGGTTCATTCGGCGGGGGGCCCTCGTTACCCCAAAGGGGAACCCCCTTTCCCCGGGGGGAATTTTGGAAAACTGACCTTTTCAAGATGAATCAGGCGGGATCGGCCGGATTTCCCACCAATGCCTTAGGGTCGACTACATCAGCCCTGACGCACACCCAAACGTGGAAATGATTGGGTTTAAACTACCCCCTCAGCCATATTTTGATGCACCCCCCCCTGATGCCAACCCTGACAGTTTTTCCCCCTTTCCTCCCAAAAAACTTTACCAGGGGGGTAGCCAAACCCCCTCCCCACTTGTCATTGTGCCCCTCATGGACCTATGCTGCTGCTGTGGCTGCTGCCGGGCCCCCACACGTGTCATTGTTCCCCTGTCTGACCTCATGCTGCTGCTGTGGCGCCCGTGACCCCCACCTGTGTCATGTCCCACCTGTGGCCTACTCTGTTTTTGCCCCCCCCGAATGTCATTGTGCCACTGCCGACCTCATTCTGCTGCTTTTTGGGCTGCGTGCCTCCAACTGTGTCTTGTGCCTGTCTGACCTCATGCTGCTGCTTTTGGGTGCGCCGTGACCTCCACACTGTGTCTTGTACCATGTTGACCTATGCTGCGCTGTGGTGCGCCGTGACCTCCCACTGTGTCATTGTGCACTGTTACCCATGCTCTGCTGTGGCGCTGCCGTGACCTCCCCCCCTGGTTTTTATTGTCCCACTTGTGGCCCCACTCTGTTTTTGCCACCCCCAGAATTATTGTGCCACTGCCTGAACCTCATTGGCTGCTGTGGTTGCGCCGTGCCTCCACACTGGTCATTGGCCATGCCTGACCTCATGCTGCTGCTGTTTGGTGCTGCGGACCCCCAATGTTCATTGTCCCACTCTTTGGGTCCCCTGTTTTTTTCCACCTCCCCGAAATTTATTTGCCCCTGCTTGACCCCATGTGCTGCTGTGGTGCTGCCGTGACCTCCCACTGTGTCATTTGCCACGTCTGACCTCATGCTGCTGTGTGGCTGTTTCCGGAACCCCACACTGTGTCATTGTCCCCTCTGTGGCCACTCCTGTTTTTTTCACCCCCCAAATGTCATTGTGCCACGCCGACCTCTGCTGCTGGTGGCTGCTGCCGGACCCCCAACGTGTATTTTGCCATGTTGACTCTGTGTGCTGTGGCTGCTGCCGTGACCTCCACCCGGTCATTGTGCCACTGTCTGACCTCATGCTGCTGCGTGGTGATGCCGTGACCTACACCTCTGTCATTGTGCCACTTTGACCTCATGCTGCGCTCCGGACCTCCCCAACTGTGTCTTGTGCCACTCTGTGATATTCCCTTTTTTTCACCTCAGAATGTCTTGTCCACGTCTACCCCATGTGCGTGACTGCCGCCGTCACCTCCACACTCGTCCTAATGTTGCCCCTGAGCTCTCACTTGTTTTTTTCCCTTTCTGCATGATTTTAGGCAAAATTTTCCCTTCAGTTTTTTTGGGCAGTTTTCCCTCTTTAAATGCCCAGGGGAATTTTAGAGTGAAGCGATTCTAAGAGCGGCGGCAGTCAGTGCTGCATACTAAAACACAACATTGTATGAAGACCAAACCAAGCTCCCCCTGCATATTTAAGCTGGCAAACGTTTACAGCACCCCCGCAGGAATGTGCAGCCTGGGGAAAAAGCTGTTTTTTAATGCGTTTGTGCCCAAGTAATTCGGAACGAAGTTTTTTTTGCTGAAAATTCGGCGAAGTGAACGAAACGGGAATTTTGGGAAAATTTGCCCATCTCTAAAAACAACCCTTTTTTAAATACTAAAAAATATCTCTTATAAAAAACCCTAACATGAATACACACAAAACTAACCCCAATAGACCCTACCAAAGACTAAAACCCCAACTATAAAAAAAAAGAAAAAATCGGCGCCGTGAGATCTTAGAGAGGGAATTCAATCAGCTGGTAAGGCTGGGGTTATGTTTTGAAATTTTAAAAGTGGCATTGCCCATTTTTGGCTTATTTAAGCATAGACAAATTTTCACTGCAAATACTTTGGTTTTTTTACAGATATCTTCTTTTCTGGGATATATCTTTAGGTAGGTTTTCTGATTTTTAAACACAGGGTTTTGGATCTAAGCGTGATTGTTACATTTAAATCTGAATATTTTTGGAGCTTTTGCAGGTAAGACAATTTAGTTTTTACCTGGTAAATTCTTGAGATGCACTTATTGGGCGCACTTTGTGCTAAGTAGCAAATTTGTACCCTATGTTTTGAGACTAACTTTATTATGCATGAAATAAATCGGATATTTTTATGGATCTAAAACTACCCAATGGTTTGTTTTTATCATTAATGTTAAACCCTTTTTTCCCCCCGGGTTTACCCCTTTGGAGTTTGTGATCATGTTGTTTTATTTAGGTATAGTGTACTCCATTTTTTCCCCGAAAATATCCCCTGACGAATTTTTGATTAAATGGGGAGGATTAAACATTTGGGACATATTTTATGAGGGTTTTCTAGGGTTATTTCTAGTAGGGGGCATGCAGACGGGGGGGTTTGGGGGCCCCAAGGGGAATTATCCGGGGGCCCCCAACTGTACATGAAATATTCCCGGTCCTCGGACAAAAAGCCCCATTTTACCACAAATACAGTGTGAAAAAAAGAACTGTTTGTGTAGTAAATAGCAAGAGAGTCACTATTGTCTATCTCACACTTTTTGTCATCTAAAATCATATAACAGGGCTAATTAGCTCCATCCAACCCCTCCACCCAATACAATATCCCCCCCACCCACAACAATACCCCTCGGGTTTCCTTTGGTCCGCACCCCCCACCTTTAAAATAAACCCCGCAAAAAAGTAGAAGTGTAACTCCTCCCCGGGGGACAGTTTCCCTCGTTCTTACAATCAGGGACCATGTACGCTGCCACTTACTAACCCCAAATATAACCCACACAATTATAGAGACACTAGAGGTCAGCACCAGCTCAGGTGAAACCAAACACCGCTAATAGAGACCACAGACACCATCGGTAAAACCTACAACACCCCCCAAATAGAGACCCATAGTGGTAAACCCACCCTCAGGTTTAAAACCCTACAACACTGCCATATAGAGCCCACATAGGGGTCAGACCCCACTCGGGTTTAAAACCTACAACACCCCATATAAGCCCACATAGGGCGCACCAGCTCGGGTATAACCTACAACACCACCTATAAGACCCATAGAGGTAGCACCCAGTCAGGATAACCTAAAACCCCTATGGAGCCCACATAGGGGTCACACCCCAGTAGGCACCATCACATTACAATAAAAAAAAACCCCTGAATCAGGGCTCACCGAGACGTCTGATGATCATTCTCTTCTCTTAGGGGCGTTTTTTTTCCCTTTCTTTGTATCTGTTCCTACCGCGTGATGACTTGCCCCGGCCACAACTCATCCCTGCAGAAATTACAACTTTCTTGAATCCCAATTTTCCAGAAATCTCTTCCCCTATTCCCCCCATATAAAACTATCCGGGGTGGAGAGGGGGTACAAGCCTAGTTTTCCAAAGGGTTGGAGGGTGGGGAGGGGCCCCCCCAGGAAAATAGTAGGCCCCCTTTTTTAGGTAGGTGACCCCCGGGAAAATTAAAAGGCCACCCCCCGGGCAGGTGGGGGGTACCACCACAGGGGGGTGGGTAAATACCCCCGGTAAATAAGCGGGCCCAGTTAGGAAAGTAGATGGGCTACATTTTAGGTTGGGGCCCCATTAAAGGTAGGCTTGGGTGGTTTTGGTAAGCCCCAGTTAGTTAGGTTTTAGGTAGGGGGTTTTCCCCCATTTTGGGAAAGCTGTGGGTATTGGGGTCCCCTTTAAAAAATAGGCTGCAAGCGTTAGTGCCCCCCAAAACCCTTTAAGGGTATATACGCAGTTAGGGGTCTTTTTTGGGTAGATACAGGCAGTTGGGGGGCTCCTTTATTTGGTTTTCCCTTTTAAAACCAGGCATTTGGGGTCTCCTTTAGGTACTATAACCCCCAGTTAGGGTCCCTTTAGGTACAACAGTTGGGGGTTTCCCCTTTTAGGTAGTATAAGGCAGTTAGGGGTCTCCCTTTAGGTAGTATACAGGTAGTTAGGGACTTCTTTAGGTAGTGTGCGGGAAGTCGGGCCCCTTTTTAGTACTGTGTAGGTAGTCAGAGCCCCCTTAGTATTAGGTACCGGGCCCCCCCTTTAGATAGTCGGGGCCCCCCTTTTGATGTCGGGCCCCCTTTAGATGCCAGGGCCCCCCTTGAGGGGGGCCCCCCTTTAGGTAGTCAGGCCCCCCTTGATTGCCGGGGCCCCCTCTGAAAGGAGGGCCCCCCTTAGGTAGTCGGGGCCCCCCCATGAGGTAGCCAGGGCCCCCCTGTAGGTACCCAAAACCCCCCCCTTTAGTAAAGGGCCCCCCTTTTGATTCCAGGGCCCCCCCCCCTGTGGGTAGCCAGGGCCCCCTTTGTAACGGCCCCCCCTAAGGTAGCCGGGGCCCCCTGTGGGTAGCCAGGCCCCCCTGAAGGTAGCCCAGAGCCCCCCTTTGTGAAGGCCCCCTAAGGTACCCAGGGCCCCCAGAGGAGTCGGGGCCCCCTGTAGGTACCAGGGGCTCCCTTTAAATAGTCGGGCCCCCTTTGGTCAGGGCCCCCCAATAGGAGCCGGGGCCCCCTTCTGTCGGGGCCCCCCTTTGTTAAGGGGGCCCCCTTTGTAGGTACCAGGGCCCCCATGAGTTAGCCAGGGGGCCCCCCCTTTTAAAGGTAGCCAGGGCCCCCCTTTGTAGCCGGGCCCCCCATTTGTTAGCCAGGCCCCTTGGGTGTTAAAAAAAAAAAAAAAAAAAAACCAAAAACGCCACAACCGGGCCCAAACCCCCCGTCCCGGCCGCTCCGAGCTCCCGCCGGCTCCGACGCCGCCCTGCAAGGGGCGCGGTGAAGTGACGTCAGTGCCCCCTACGCAAGTAGGGGGCCGGCCCCCGGCAGGCTTAAGGTAGTGTTTTAACCCTGCCAGAGGGTCGGGGGAGGCAGCGTAGGGCCTTTCTCCGCTGACACCCCCCGCAGCCCCGGGAGTCGGGGACTTAGTCCCCAAATCCCGGGGCCCGGGCTCGGGGGGCTCGGGACCAGGTCCCGGCGCAGGGACCGGGGTGCCGCCCGGGGCCCCGGGAGCGACGGCACTCCCCCGGGGCCACAGCGGGCCCGGGGGGGGGGGCCACCCCGGGGGGTTCACCGATCCCCGGGGGCCCAAATCCCGGCCTGGTAGGAGGGATAGGTTCCTGGCGGGGGGAAAAGCCCTTTTCGGTCGATTTTTTTAGTTTTTCACAAAAAAAACTCACAAAATAAATCTAATTTGCCTATTTGGGTTAAATTTTATAGCAAAAAAACACAGTGAAGAAAAAAAACCCCAAATTAAAAAATAACTTTATTTAATCCTAAAAGAATGCCCCCCAAAAAATGGAGGACCCACAGCAAAAAACACCAAAATTTTCTCCTAGAAGGAAAAAAGCGGTCCTCTAAATCTAAAAATCCAATATAGTGGTACTGACCCAAGGGGTGAAAATTGCCCCCCTCGGCGGAGTAGCCCCCCAACAGGGGCGCCCCACCTATTAGAGCGCACCCAGGTAGACCCCCTTTAAAAGTTCCCAAAAAGGATACCAGCAGGATTTCCATATTACTATAGCACTCCAGGAGAAACATTTATCCACATATAATCATTCTTTTTTTGTCACATTACAGAAAAAAAAAAAAAACAACGTTCTTTGTATCATTGATTCAGAAAAGTGTATTTGTTAAAAACCCACAAAAAAAAAACAACGTTCCGTTTGTATCTTAATTCAAAAAACCCTGTGATTTTTTCAAGACCCACGCGTTTCCCCCAAAAATTCTAAGGGGGTTTATCAGGGGTAACAAGAGAACATTTTCCAACAAGACTAAAATCCAGCATACATAGACTAATAGATAAAGATACTAGCAAATATCCCCAAAAGGGGGTAATGCCGTCAAGATAATCCAAAAGATCAGATTGATTGTGTTGATGCTCAGGGGAATACTGCCCCTGCATCCAGCCCCCATGGAGACTTTAAAATGGAACCACCGGGGGTGATCTCACAAAAAAAATATTTTTTCCCCCCCCCCCCACGAAGACAATTCAGCCCCCCCCCGGAGAGTGAACCTCATTCCCAGATATTCCATGGGGAAAGAGATCGCCCCCTTTTTTTGGGGTAAATGGGCTTTTACCGTCACTAACACCCCCTAAGCAGGGTGCGACGGATGTACATGCGCAACACCGTTCAGAGCAAAACGTACCCACGGGGCAAAATCCCACGCCAATAAAAAAAATAACACGAACTATATGCATATTTCTGTTTAAAAAAAACATCCAAATTTTTTTATATGATTTAATAGAAGAGAGGGAAGCATAAAGCATGCCCCCTGGGATCATAATAGATAATAAAAAATCAAATAGAAGTGTTGGGGACAATCCTTCCCATAAGCCAAAACCCGGGACGATCACCAAAGTGAAATCATACCCTTTAGGTATTATTAGATTTAAAAAAAAATAGTTAAAAACACCTTTTTATAAACAATAGATATACGGCTAAACCCATACATAATTGTAAAATTTAAATGTAGTGAACTCATTTGGGGTATATAAAGTAATGAATATGTTACAAGAAGCAGCTAAAATATTTAAATCATTCAGGCCGCTCGGTTTCATAGTTTTTTACCTAACGTCCATTCATCTCCTTTGAGGAGGTTTTTTATGTAACCTTTTCTAAGGGAAACGGATTTTTTTAATACAAACAAAAGAAAAAGACAATAAATCACCCCTTTTGGAATCCCCCAAATGATGGGCCAAAGGGGTGTCTCTGCGAAATTTTCCACATCCCCAAAAATTCACCCCCTAGTTTTGAATTATCTGTTTTTTTTTTACATACTGTTTTTTTCATTGACGGTACAGGATAGATACCCCCTTTTGATAACAATTGAAGAATTTTCGGATCTTTAAGATTTGTCCTGTACCCCACACAAATTCCCTTGGTTTTTTTTACATTTGGGGATATAAAAATTACCCCCGTAATACAATAGGCTCTTTAACCAAAATGGGGTTTGGTGGGGGGGGGTAAGGGGCTAGTTTAATCTATCGAGGGGCCCCTCCCGATATGTCACGAGGGTTAAATGGAACAACCCCTTCCAATCCTTGTCAGCCGTAATAATCCCAGATTTTTCAAGACTTTTAAAACTTATCACTACAACATCATACTCCCAAAACCTCACATCGATTTCTCTTGGTCTCTTTTTTACTAGGGTTGAAAAGGGGCGTTTTATCCTTTTCCCCAAGGGAAAATTTTAAAAGGCCCCATTTTAAAATCGGCCAAAGGATAACCCCTATCCAGAAAGCGTTCCTTCAGGTCATTGGACTGTGCATAGAATTCTTCAATGTTTGAGCAATTATTCCTTATCCTAATATATTGTCCCTAAGATGGTGTTTGTTGCTGTGGGTCCTCCATTTTGGAGGGCATTCTTTTAAGGCATATCAAGTAAAAGTTATTTTTTAATTGGGTTTTTTTCTTCACTGTGAATTTTTTTTTTTTTTGTGTTTTTTACTAGGTTAGGGCTATTTAGTCTTTGTGTAGGGTCTATTAGGGTTAGTTTTTGTGGGTATTCATTGTTGATGTGTTATAGAGGCATATATTTATTAGTAGTTTAATAAAGGTTATATTTTAGTTTTCCCTATCTGTCTTGTTTTGAATTATTTAGGGAGCAGCTCTGACCTATTCGAGGTCTGATTCTGTTTTCCCATTTAAATGGGATGTATCGCTTCCTTAGTTCGGCTGATTCACACTGCTCTCAGCTTCTCAACTCTGGAGATGCAGGGGCGTTTCTTCCCCTCCCAGCTGGGTGACATCATCCCCCCCTTCACTGTGCATGTTGGCTCCCGAGCCTCCCCCCCCCCCCCCCATCTGAGTCCACATGTCACTGTGTCTTTCCCTATGCAGTCTTATTCTGTAAGAGCTGTATACATACCACAGGCTGCATTCAATCTAGACTGAGCACTCTTCTCCTCTCACAGCTGGAGATGTGTTACAGCTTTCTACGAACAGCACAGATCTCCTTCTATGCAGGAGAGTTAGGCACCGGGACAAAACTGTTATGTTTTCTCATTGTAGAATCTGTTGCAGTCTGTTTCTGCTGGGTGTGGAACGAGAAAATGCTACGGCCCATAACTCTGAGTCAGGCAGGGATCGACACAAATTGTGCTATTTCCTGATTGTGTAAGCACTTCAGTGTAAAGTGAAAATGTGACGGCCCCTTATTCTGAGTGACAGACACAGCTCCGTGAATCCACCGGGGGGGCTGTACAGAATGTGCTCTCAACTAGTGAAATGCAAGGAGGAGGGATCCGGAGGGATTCGACCAGCCCTGGATATCAGTGTAAACAAAAACACAAGATAAGGAATACTGTGAATACAAGACAGCTTTGCTAATGACATCCAATTGCAAAGTTGCTTGTTTTCACTGTCCCCTTATTCCGAAGACCATTTAATGAAATGATAAAACCCCTTTAACTTGCAATATGGCTTCTTATCTAAGGGACCCAGTATGGATCAGTGGGCATTGGAGGCAAAGGATGTATTTTCAGATAAAGTGTTCAGCAGAAATATACCCCTACATTTGGAGTGGCATTTAAAGAACTAGGGCGTATTTATAAGGAACAGATGACATCATATTGGGAAGTGCAGAGTTTGGATAATTATATAAAGAACAACATAGTACCTCAGGGCCTAAGGATCTCTCTGACCCCCTCAATTCGTAATAGATCATCTGCATTTACGGCAAAGTGGGAGCAGGAAGCAACTTCCAGCTCGTTGCGATTTATGCAATTACTTTTGGAGGAGGAGAAGGTTATTTTGGAAGATTTTAAAAAAAAATTGAAAGATCAGATAGAAATTATTCAAAAATTTTCTGGTGATCAAGAATTTAGAAACAAAGAGAAACAGTTGCGATTGTGGATTGAGAGATTTCAATATCAATTAAAAGAGAGAAAACATAAACAGTTCCTTAGGGACTTAAATGATTTCCGGGACAACAAAGTATATGCGACTGTAGGGATAAAAAATGTACAGAGAGATTACAACACGGATCTCTCATCAACAGAGACAGATTTGTCAGATCTAGATAGAGACTCTAATAATAGAAATCCGAGATCTCATGGAAAAACGAGACGGGATAGAGGTAGGAGAGGTGGACAGCGTCATAATTTTTTAGACTACAAGAATCCTACCAACTAAGAGAAAGAACCCCACAGATGAACAACTAGACATAGATTTAGCGTCAGATGAGATGGATACCCAGATTATTAATCTGTCACAGAAGCTTTTGACTGAAATTGAAGTACAAATATTAAGGAAAGGCTTATCCTTTGTTCCTACTAATAGATTTGACTTGTTCTCTTTGACAAAAGACCTACATCTTTTTGCTCGCAAGCTCCATTGGAAAAAAAATTTTGCACTAAGAGACGGAAAGGAAAGTTTTGAACTAGGGATACCCATCGACATGGTGGAAGACGTTCGTCTTCTTTATGGTTTGTCAGCCACTCCACAAACAGAATTTGGTAAGGGTCCGTTTACTAATTTGAAGAATAAGAGTACTAAAATGCCCCCACAAAGTGAAATCTCATGGGTTGATATTTTTTTAGAGTTGGTTCTTAAAGATCTTGAACAGATTAGAGGAGTTGAGTTTAATAATTTCTCAAGGGCTGAAATGGAAGCATTGCTGAGTTTAGAGAAAGATCAATCTGTATGTATCAAGCCATCAGACAAGGGTGAAAACGTCATCATGATCACTATCCAATATCGGGATATGTGTCTTGCACTTTTGTCTGATACGTCATGTTATGAGGTTTTACAAACTGATCCGACAAATGTCTATAGTGCTGAATTAAAAACATTACTGCTTGAGGCAAAGAGAAATGAGTTGATTGATGACTCTAAATTCAATTTCTTGTTTCCTAAGTTTTCAATTGTGGCTACGTTCTACAGCCTGCCAAAAGTACATAAGGGTACAACACCGCTTAAAGGACGCCCCATAGTGTCAGGTGTAGGAGCATTGGGCCAGAATTGTGGGGCATATGTGGATCAAATTTTGTCCACATTTGTCCAATCATTGCCTTCATATACAAGAGACACTACTGATCTTCTTAAACGTCTTGAAGGCATCTGTGTTGATCAAGACGCCTTTCTTGCAAGTATAGACGTTGAGTCCTTGTATACATCGATACCCCACAATTCCGGCCTAGAAGCGGTGCACTTTTTTCTGAAATCACGTGGACGTCAATTTGAGGCACATAATAAATTTGTGTTGGATCTTCTGAGATTCTCCTTAACAAGGAATTATTTTGTTTTTGATGGCAGGGTCTTCCACCAGCTACGAGGTACAGTGATGGGTATCCTGAGTGCGCCCAGTTATGCAAACCTGTACCTCGTCTTGTGAAAGACCTCTGTAGTATTTGGAGATCAGCCCCAATGTTTGCAGACAGAATTGTCTTATGGGCAAGGTACATAGACGACGTATTTATAATTTAGAATGGCACGCAGGAGGAATTTGGAAAATTGCTTGAACAGCCTTAATTGTAATTACCTTCGGCCTTAGATTTACATTCAAAATAAATATTAAGTCTATAGCGTTTTTGGATGTTAGAATCACGAAGTCTGCTAGTGGTGAACTAGTGACCAGTATTTACAGGAAACCTGCGTCGACTAACTCTTTATTGAAATGGGAAAGTAGTCATCCAGAGCCCCTCAAAAAAGGGATTCCTCGAGGGCAGTATCTCAGACTTAAGAGAAATTGCTCCACTAAATCTGAATTTTTGGAACAGGCAGGCGACCTTAGGAGAAGATTTTTATCGAAAGGTTATCCGGATCATGTGCTGCGCCGAGCATTTAAGGCTACCCTTGCCGTGGATAGAAGTGAATTTTTATCTCCAAGAAAGGGATCAGAGAATTCAAAGGCCATAACATGAATAATAGGCACATTTGATAACGCGGTGAGACAAGTTAGAGAGATTTTGAGCCGACATTGGCACATCTTGCAACTAGATTCGGATATTAAAGGATATATAGGTGAAACCCCACAGATTACCTTCAGAAGGGGAAGGAACTTAAAGGACCGGCTGGTCCATAGCCATTTTTCACAACATCAAAAAGAGACCTGGTTGGGGAAACCTAATGGCTTCTTCAAATGTAAAGATTGTACTGCCTGTGCCTATATGGAGAAAAGTTTCTCGTTTGAAGACTCTGGTAAAGAAAAAAGGTATGAGATACGAGATTTCATCACATGTAGGACTACACATGTAGTCTACTTGAGAAATTGCATTTGTGGTATGTTAGTAAGACGATTCTACAGCTTTGGAGGTGTGTCTGTGAGCATCTTGGTGATGTTAGACATCAGCGTGACACACCAGTAGCCAAACATGTATGGAAGCATCACAACGGTGATGCAAAATGCCTCAAATGGATTGGGATTGATAGAGTCAAATGTACCATACGGAAAGGTGAGCTAAATAGAAAGCTGTTACAAAAAGAAAGTCATTGGATTTTTACTCTGAAAACACAAACCCGTTTGAATGATATACTGGATTACAGCTGTTTCATTTGAGTTTGTTTTTGCTTCCTTATTTTAGCTGAACATGTTCCTAAGCTGAACATGTTTTCTAGTTTTGAGGAATGACCTAAGATAAACATCTTTTTCTGTATTTCTAACCAGTAGTGTCTAAATGCAATTTTCCATTCTTGCTTTTTATTTCACTTTGTATTTTGAACTAGTACTGTCTGAACCTAAGTTCTTTTTCCTTTCTTTGTTGCTTGCTGATTTTTTATGCTGACCCAGTAAGAAGTTTAAATAAGTCACCATATGCGTTTTTTTGCGTTTAAATATTGCTGATAGCTGCCATCAGCGGGTTTTCTATTCAAAAGCTCAGCTGACTTTAGTGACATTATAGCGCGCTATATTATACTCAAAGGGATCTAATGCCCAGTAGTGAGATGCTAAAGACGCGCGGACAGTGGCTTGCGTTGCTTTGGGCGCCTGTAACACGTCATAATGTAGACAACGGGCGCTGGCTCTATATGAGCGGGAGTTAGAGGCGCTCGGCGTCTCATGCAGTGGCAGCCATTGTTTGCCAGTCTCTAGTAGTTGGCGCCGTGAGATCTCTAGAGAGAGGATATTCACATCAAGCTGGTAAGGCTGTGGTTATGTCTTTGTATATTTAAAAGTGGCATTGTCCATTTTTGGCTTATTTAAGTCATAGACATCTGCTATATACTTTGGCCTTTTACAGATGTCTTCTTTTCTGGGATATATCTATTGAGTTATGGTTATCTGATTCTTAACACAGTGATATTTGGATCTAAGCAGTGATTGTTATCACTTACAGTCATGCAATATTTTGTGAGCTTTTGACAGGTAAGACTATTTATGTTGTTACCTGGTGAATATCTTGAGATCACACTATATTGGGCGCAACATTTGTGGTAATGTATGCAATTTGTACCACTATGTTTTGAGACTACACTTTATTATGCATGAATATATCTGGATATGTTATGGTATCTAAAACTAGCCAATGGTTTGTTTTTATCATTAGGCCTCGTTCACACGGCTTATTTCGCCGCGGATTTGCTGACGGATTGACGATCGTTAATCCGTCGGCAAATCAGTCAGAAATAAGTAACAGCCCATTTTCTATTGATTTCAATAGAAAATACGGCTCGTCGTTCACACGACGCGTATTTCCGTGCCAGATTGCCGCCGCGGATTGACAACGGCAATCCGGATGGAAAAACAATGTGCATGTCAATTATTTACGGACGGATTCACCACCTACAATGAATGGAGATGGTGAATCCGTCGGGAAATCAGTTACAAATACGTGCCACACTTAGTGGCACTTATTTGCAACTGATTTTCAACTGATTTCAGAACGTATTTACGATCGGCAATCCGATGTAAATATGTTCTGAAATAAGCCGTGTGAACATAGCCTTAATGTATAAACCCTTTTTTTTCCCTCCGTGTTATCTTTGGAGTATTGTGATAAGTGTTGTTTGTATTTAGGTACTAGCTGTACTCATTTTTTTTCCCCTGAAAATAGTCCACTGACGAAATCTTGGCATTAAATGCGGAGGATTGAAACATGTTGGGACATATATTTATGAGGGATTGCTAGGGTTATTTCTAGTAAGAGGGATATCGTCCTGGCGGAAACGCCCTTGTCGGGGCGATTTTTTCGTTTTTCACTAGGTTAGGGCTATTTAGTCTTTGTGTAGGGTCTATTAGGGTTAGTTTTTGTGGGTATTCATTGTTGATGTGTTATAGAGGCATATATTTTATTAGTAGTTTAATAAAAGTTATATTTTAGTTTTCCCTATCTGTCTTGTGCTGTTGGCGACAGGTAACAACTGAATAGAACATGTCGCTGTAAAAGTGGTCGACAAGTTGTGGTATACAGAGTTTAATTGCAGCTTGGCAGAGCGTGAGATCCTCCATCTATCTCATGAGAATCACTATCTAGTCCATGGCCTTGCTGCTTTTCAGACTAAGAGCAATGTCTATTATGTGATGGAACTGGCCACCAGGGGGTGACCTAAATGATTTTATTCAGAAGAAAATTCTTTTGGATGCTCGCACATCAAGTTTTATAACTGCAGGAGTCATTTGCGCTCTACAGTTTCTCCATGAAAGAGGCATCATTCACCGGGACTTGAAGCCAGATAACATCTTACTGACCAGAGACGGCCATATTAAATTGATCGATTTTAGCCTTGCAGTAACTGGTGTGTATGAGCACTAAAGAGCAATGTACAGGAACACCAGGAGTCGCTGCCCCAGAAATGATCATGTGCATGGAAAATGGAAGAGGGGTTGACTTCTTTGCTCTTGGAGTGACTTTATACTACATGTCCACCAGATGGTAGCCTTTCATGGGCAGCACAAAAGAACACATGGAGCATGCCGTCATATCCAGGTTTCCTAAGCCCTGAAACTATAGAGATCTTGGAAGAACTTCTGTGTAAAAACCAACACAATCGGCTGGGAGTCAACGGAAACATCAGAGAACTTCTATTTTTCTCAGCCATAAACTGGATTGATGTGGAGAACAGGACAGCGGTTCACCCTAAAATACTGCACTCAGTTCCTGAGGACCTAAAAATCACTACCATTCTCAACTACAAAGAACAGCCGTCCACAGTAACATCTCAGAAGTTTTTTCAAAGCTTTAGCTTCCTGTGTCCTGCGTGGTCTGAAACCTATCATCCCAACAACGCGGTGCAGATTTTAGACTGGATGGTCAAAATGTTTTCCAAACGACCATCAAAAAAGTAAGATCATGATAATAACGCTGGAAAAGCTGTACATCTGTAGCGGAACACCAGGGAGAAACATTTAGAAGATTCCTCCAAACACCAACCAGTCTATAGATGTAGACATTGACATCTGAGATCTGTCCTCTCCATGGCTAAACAAAGCTGCAACAACTGGGAATCAAACTAAACATCTGAAACTTCCTGATGACCCCACAACCAGCTGCACTGCCCACCCTAACATCAGTGGATTGGTCTCTGTCATCTGCAGGGTTCTCAGATTGAAACAGCATCAGAACAGGTGTGTAGGAAATAAGATATAAGTACTGTTCAGGGTTACAGGGCTAGGTAGATGCCCACCGAAGCTGGCAAATAATATTAATAACAGGGCTTACAGACTGATGATATTTTATGATAATTTGGTATTATAAACATCCTGACTAATGGTTCATTCCCTAATTGTGTTATTAGGAATAATCTTCCACCTTCTCCATGCCCGGCTGGGAATTCCTGTTTACCTCCATCACATTCTTCTAACATACAGCCCTGTCTACACTACCATCAATGGATTGGTTGTTATATAAAAAGAAGCAACACCATATCAGACACCATCTTGACAGGTGAGCAGGACACATGTTGTGATTATTTGCTGATGTTACATTTCATGTCTGTTTTCTCATGGAATAAATCTTCCTGTGTGTAATATATATAATATCGGCTTCTTACAATTCATTTGTTATTTTGCAGGTCACTTACTGCGACCGCCTGCATCCAAATGGAGTCCAGCAGAGCCGTGCATTTGGTGGTCAGTTTCCTGCTCTCTGAACGGTGGGAAAGGCCAAGTCATCTAATAGACAGAAAGAAATCATGTTCTGTGTGATCTATCTGATCACCCACGGGTACTGCTAGGGCCCTAAAACATGCGGGTTCTGGGCCCTCTTTGTTGCAGTTTACTTAGAAGGACTGGGTTCACACAGCATTTTTCATGGCACATTGTGAACTGCGGCATGTATTTTTATGGAGAAAAAAGCATATGTTCCTGTCACTAATTTCACACATATTCCACATAGATAATGTCCATCACCTCAACAGTCAGTGTACAATGAAAATCAGCGCTGACAAATTTGCATTTTCAAAACCACTCATTATGTATAATAGTGTAATACCTCTAAATAATACAGTCACCAAATAATACACCTATGCATGGAGCAGATATACCACACGTATTACCATCACTAAATAAATCCCACAATACCAAGACCATCAATTCCAATTCTACCACTGGACCAAATGCGAGCACCACATACACAGGCTCTGCACACATACAAGTGATTACAGTATAGTTAAGAGCCAGTGTCTTCCCCTTGTTTTTTTAATTTCATCCCAGACCGCCATGATGACTTCTCCAGCCACTTTTAAGGAATCCTCACTTTTCCAACAGCTCCTTACCCATTTCCTATTTCTGTACAAACTCCCCATGGAGTGATAGGTGGAAGTGGGGGGTTATGGGATGATAGATGGGTGTTGTATTTTGCAAGGGTAGGGGGGGAGGTATGAGCCACAGCTAACATGCACAATTTCCTGGGGATAGAAAGAGGACCAACCCCCTGGAGGTTGTGCTGTGGCTGTGGCCCTTACTCCCAGGATCATATCGTCCTCTGCATCCCCAGACCAGCCACAGCCATGGCCTTTAGGGGATGCAGGAAATAGAGTAAAGTACTGTCATACATTTTGTAGTTTTTATATTAAATAGGTATATAGGCCCCCTTGGTCGGTAGGTAGTTATATATGCCCCCTCAGTAAGAAGTAGATATATATGTCCCCTTAGTAGGTAGGTATATAGGTCCTCTCTTCAGGTAGGTATGTATATAGGTCATACATGACAACTCTCCTGTTTTTGGCGGGGGGGTCCCGCTATTTGGGGTCCCCCCCCCCGCCCTCCCGGGGGAGCGGGCATGCCTCCCGCCGCCAGCCCGCGGCGGGGGTCCTTTAAATGACCGCGGCCCCGGGGAGTTAGCGCTAGTGCGCTACTCTGGTGCCGCCGGTCCGTTCCCACAGGCGGGTGTAGCGGGGGCGGCGCCCGCGTCACCCGCCCGGTACCACGCTGAGCAGGGAGGAGGCAGGAGAGATCGCTCCCTCCTGCCTCCTCTCCCTGTATGTACAGCGCCGCTTTGCGCCATAGACACATGTCAGCGTCACAGAGGAAGTGACGCGTGGCTGCACTCACTTCCCCTGTGACGCTGAGGAGATCGGCTGGAGCGGGCCGCTCTGCAGGAGCCTGGTCAGATAAGTGGATTTTATTATTTTATTTTTTAGTTTTAGGGGGGCACTGTCTGGCTACAATGGGGGGTCTACCTGGCTACAATGGGGGCGGGGTCTACCTGGCTACAATGGGGGGTCTACCTGGCTACAATGGGGGGTCTACCAGGCAACAGAGGGGGCACTACCTGGCTAACAATGGGGGGACTACCTGGCAACATAGGGGGCACTACCTGGCGAACAATGGAGGCACTACCTGGCTAACAATGGGGGGCACTACCCGGCTACAATGGGGGGGCACTACCTGGCTACAATGGGGGGCACTACCTGGCAACAATGGGGGCACTACCTGGCAACAATGGGGGCACTACCTGGCTACTAAAGGGGGCCCTACCTGGCTACTAAAGGGGCCACTACCTGGCTACAATGGGGGGTCTACCTGGCACCAATGGAGGCACTACCTGGCTACAATGGGGGGTCTACCTGGCAACAATGGAGGCACTAACCTGGCAACAATTTGGGGGCACTACCTGGCTACAATGGGGGTCTACCTGGCAACAATGGAGACACTACCTGGCTAACGATGGGGCACTACCTGGCAAAAGAATGGGGGCACTACCTGGCAACAATGGAGGCATTACCTGGCTAAATAATGGGGACTCCTGGCCCCACTAAAGGGGGCAAATACCTGGCTACAATGGGGGGTCTACCTGGCAACAATGGAGGCACTACCTGGCTACAGAGGGGGCACTACCTGGCTACAATGGGGGGTCTACCTGGCAACTAATGGGGGCACTACCTGGCAACAATGGGGGCACTACCTGGCTACAATGGGGGGGTCTACCTGGCAACAATGGAGGCACTACCTGGCTACAGAGTGGGCACTACCTGGCTACATTGGGGGGTCTAAATGGCAACAATGGAGGCACAACAAGGCTCACGCTGGGGGCACTACCTGGCAACGATGGGGGCACTACCTGGCTACAATGGGGGGGTCTACCTGGCTACATTGGGGGGCACTACCTAGCTACAATGTGGGGCACTCCCTGGCTACATTGGGGACACTACCTGGCAAAAATAGAGGCACTACCTTGGGTACTAATGGGGCACTACCCGGCTACTAAAGGGGGTACTACCTGGCTCAATGGGGGCACTAAACCGGCTACAATGGGGGGTCTACCTGGCAACAATGGAGGCACTACCGGCTAACAATGGGGCACTACTTTTGGGTAACAATGGGGCACTACCTGGCTAACAATGGGGGCACTACCTGGCTAACAATGGGGGCAAATACCTGGCTACAAATTGGGGGGGCTACCTGGCAAAAATGGGGGCACTAACCTGGCAACAATGGGGGCACTACCTGGCTACATTGGGGGGTCTACCTGGCAAACAATGGAGGGACTACCTGGCTATACGATGGGGGCACTACCCGGGTAACGATGGGGGCACTACCTGGCTACAATGGGGGGCAGCTACTGGCTACATTGGGGGCACTACCTAGCTACAATGTGGGGCACTACCTGGCTACATGGGACACTACCTGGCAAAAATAGAGGCACTACCTGGCTACTAATGGGGGCTCTACCTGGCTACTAAAGGGGGGTACTACCTGGCTACAATGGGGGCACTACCTGGCTACCATGGGGGGGCTAACTGGCAACAATGGAGGCCTACCTGGCTAACAATGGGGAACTACTTGGCTAAAAATGGGGGCACTACCTGGCTAAAAAATGGGGCAATACCTGGCTAACAATGGGGGCACTACCTGGCTAACAATGGGGGCACTTTCCCGGCTACAGAGGGGGCACTACCTGGCAAACAATGGGGGCATCTACCTGGCAACAAGGGGGGCACTTCCTGGAAATCAATGGGGGCATCTAACCTGGCCAACAGAGGGGCACTACCCCGGCAAACAATGGGGGCATCTACCTGGCAAACAATGGGGCACTACCTGGCAAAAAAGGGGGGGCATTACCTGGCTAACAAAGGGGGGCATTCCGGTACAAATAGGCTTACCCTACGAGAGGGCATTATTTTGGCTAAAAGGGGGGCATCTACCCCCTGAAAGGGGCACACCTGGTTATGGGGGCTCTACCGGGCTAAAGGGCATCTACCGGGCTTTTTTCCAAAGCCTTATGCAGTTAGGGGGAGTGGGTTTGGGTTTTTTTAAAGGGGCGGGCAACCGGAAAGAGGGGCGGGGATCAAATTTTTTGCCCACGGCATAGCACGCCCCCCCTTTGTCCCCTGCTTTTCATTTAAAAAGTTGGAAAATATGATATAGTTCCTTCCTTGGTAGGATGTATATAGGTTTCCTTTAGATAATACCAATAATTAAGTCCCCCCCCTTTGGGTCGTAAAAAGTTCCCCCCAGGGTTTTAGGTAGGTTCATAAGTCCCCTCTATAGTTAGGTAGGTATATAAATGCCCCCTAATTCGGTATCTCAAATAAGTCCCTCCATAGTTAGGTAGCCATAAGCCCCTCCTATTAAGTGTATAAAAGTGCCCCTCCAAGTTAGTAGGTTTTTCTAAGTCCCCCCATAGTTTACATTATAAGGGGCCCCCATATTTTAGGAAACTAATCGTTCCCTCCTTCTGGGTAGATATATGGGTGTCCTCCATATTAGGTAGGTTTAAAAAGGTCCCCAAAGTTAGGTGATAAAGAGGGTAGGGAAGGGGGAGAATGAGGGGTTATTAGTATTTTACATCATCATAGCCCCCAAAATCTGAGTTAATTGGAGACACGCCTGTGGATGTATTTTTAATGCACACCAGAAACACAATGGGCAACAGGTGTGTACGGGGCTGCGGCAGAAATCTGGCGTCTTCTGGCGCAGCCCTGTTCGCAATATTTTAATCAGACACACCCCAGTATTAGGCGCATTAAAAAGCGCACACGGCACTTTGTAATATGCATAAGATTGGGGGGCGTGCTTGAGAGTTGCACTACCCGCCATTGTACTTTATGACGACATCCAGGGGCATACGGAACAGGTAAAATGCTAAATCAATACCCGCATACAACAGGTTAATAGTTTACGATTTTTGTGCTACTAATGCGCACAAAAAAATGGTGCCTGGGCACCAAAAATCATAAATGTCGCCCAATGTTTCTTTGTGTAACATCATGGAAAGTCTAAAGAAATAAGCCAAGATATCAGGAAGAGAATTGTGGACTTGCACAAGTCTGGTTTATCCTTAGATACAATTTCCAGATACCTGAAAGTTCATTTGTACAAACAAGTATACACAAGTACAAACAAGATGGTAATGTCCAGGCATCATACTGCTCAGGAAGAAGACGGGTTCTGTGTCTCAGAGATAAATGTGCTTTGGTCCAACATGTGCATATCAACGCAAGAACAGAAGCAAATGTCACGATTGTGGAGTCGGACTGCAGCACGAGCCGTTACAGCAAAAGACCTTGTGAAGATTCTGGTGGAAGCTGGTAAGATTGTGTCATTATCCACAGTGAAACGAGTACTGTATCAACTGGGCTGAAAGGCCACTCTGCCAGGAAGAAGTCATTACTCCAAAAGAAACAGATAAAAGCCAGATTAATGTTTGCAAGTGCACACAGGAACAAAGACCTACATTTTTGGAGACATGTCCTGTGATCTGATGAAACTAAAATTGAACTGTTTGTCCATCATGACCAATGAAACACGGGGGGTGGCAGCATCATGTTGTGGGTTGTTTTGCTGCAGGAGGGACTGTTGCACTTCACAAAATAGATGGCATTATGCGGAAAGAAGATTATGTGGCAATACTGAAGCAACATCTCAAGACATCAGCCAGGAAGTTAAAGCTTGAGCAGAAATGGGTCTTCCAAATGGACAATGACCCGAAGCTACTGCCAAACTGGTTACAAAGTGGCTTAAGGATAACCAAGTCAATGTTTTGGAGTGGCCATCACAAAGCCCTGATCTCAATACTATTGAAAATTTATGGGCAAAGCTGAAAAGTCAGGTGTGGCAAGGCAACCTACAAACATAGCTCAGTTACACCAGTTCTGTCAGGAGGAATGGACCAAAATTCCTACCATCTATTGTGAGGAGCTTGTGAAAGTATATCCGAAAAGTTTGACCCAAGTCATACAGTTTAAGGGCAATGCTACTAAATGCTAATGAAATGTATGTAAACGTTTGACTTTGCAGAAAGTAATAAAAATGCCTTAAAACATTCTCTCTCTCTCATTATTCTGGCATTTGGCAAATATAAATAATTTTGGTAATCATAATCGTCATAAAATGGATAAGGTTTATTCTGATTTCATGTCAGATAGTGAGAAAAACATGCATATTTGTCTTTTTATATAGTGTATGTAAATTTCTGGTTTCAACTGTAAGTCCCCTCCATAGTTAGGTATATAGACTGCCAGTGAAAAAAATAATAGCAATAATTCTACTCACTCACCTCTCCCCGTTCCCCCGCTGAATGCCTTGCAATTCTGCCGGACACTGGCGGCATGACGTTATCACAGCATCAGCTTGGGGACACACCTCCAGCAACTCCTAGGCCGCAAAGCTTAGGTAGAGTGACAAGGCTATGTGGCCTAGGAGTAGCAGCGGTGCGAGGAAGTCACTTCATTGCGCCACTGCTCAGTTTACTGTTGTGGCGGCAACAGTAGCTTTCCTCTGAGCAGGGCCACTGATGCTCCATTCTGCGCCAGGTTCTGGCAGCAGCCATTCTATCCGCGGCACAAGCCCCAGATAAAACAGCATAGCCATTCCCCTGTGATCACCAATAAATTTTCAGCATACAACCTGATCTTTTTTATCACCTATTTTAACCTCACAGAACATCTTCCACTAGACACCGCTTATATCAGATTTTCTTTGTGTATTTTCAGGTAGCCTTTCCAGAGGGAACTACAGAGACATAATATTCCATCTGCCGCAACATCACGAGGATCACCAAGAAGGTGCCACATTATTGCACTTCAAGATTCTCACGGGAACGTTGACCAGGAATTTATTCTGACAACCATATTTGTGTTGAGTTGTGAAGGGATTTTTCCTCTAGTATGGGACTATTCATGTCCGTCTCATAGGGGGTTTGTCTCTGGATCCAACCAGTGGAGTTAAAGGTTGGACTTGATGGAGCTTTGTCTATTTGCAACTTTACCAACTACACCTATAGCTGTATCCCCCTGGTATTAGCAGCGAATCATGATAGTAACCTGGTCTACTTGATTATAAGGATCTGTACATTACCATCTTATCTATAACATTCTAATAAAACATTATAATATCATTGCTGTGCTGTTGTTTTATTCACCTACTTACTAGTTTAGTAATTGTAATGTTGTTATGGTCAAATATTGTATTACTATTATGCTAAATTATAAGAAAATATATATAGCAACGGGGTAGAAAAGGAAAAGGCCATAAATTAGAGGGAAATATATATTCAATGTCCCTAACAAATCAACGATTATTCATATAGAGTATTCACTGAATATAATTAATTTTGGTTATTGGATCATAAACAAACGTCCAATAATAACCAAGCAAGCAAACAAAAGATGAAAATATATATACAGCCCCAGCACCGGATGATTCTACCATTGATAATATATTTTATTGTAACTTTAGTATTGTTTATCATTGTGGGGAATTAATGTATACGTCATTTTAATGTTATTAATTAAAAGTTATAGTTTAGTTGGGAAATTGCAGTGATATGGTTATTTTTTCCTGACACGTTATATATCTTTGTAGTTTTTCCTTGGTTTGCTTACTTGGAGTATAGCCGGTTTTTTGAGAGGCCCCATTGATACTGAGAGATGGAGGACAGAAGTTAGGGCTCTTTTTTCTGATACTGATCTAGAATCTGATCAAAATGACTCTTCTGATTTAAGAGTAATTTTCAAAAATCTTTATGTGGCCTATCGAGCCAATTTGAAATCTTGGTGGGAAGTTCAGATGCTGGAACATTACATTGAGTCACATATTGTCTCCAGTGGTCTACGGATTTCTGTTATACCAGCTATTAGATCGCAATCTGAATCCCTTCTTTCAAAGTGGGAAGCTGAATTAACAGAGAGTTCCCTGCGGCTGCTGAGGCTTTTATTAGAGGAAGAAAATAAAACGTTGGAAACTACTTCTGCAACATTGAAAACGTTAATTGAGCAGGCCCTTAAATTCAAGGGGGACCCATATTTTGTTAAAAGGGTTATACAATACATGGAAACCTCTAAAGAAGCATTTATGCTATCTATCATACATGAAAAAAACTTTGAGATTCTTAGTTCACACGTTTTGATCAAAAAATGTTTAAGCCACCCCCGGCTTACAACGGGATCTCAAGGCGGGTGGTCCTACGCTATCTTAACCTCTCAATAGAGCCAAATTCAAACTTCTCATTGGGTCAACGGACCTCCATAATCCAGAGAGAAAAATAAAAAAACACCAACCTTGCAAGCATACTGCACTGATATAACAGCCTGTGGAGGTGGGCAGGGTGCAAGAAACCAAAATGGAGGCATCCCTTCCTCCTTATATAAATTAAAAGCAATATATGCCAAATACAATGTATAGTTCTGCACAAAAAAACATTTCTGAAAAACACAATGTGAACCTCTGGATTATGGAGGTCGGTTGACCCAATGAGAAGTCTGAATTTGGCTCTGTTGAGAGGTAAAGATAGCGTAGGACCACCCGCCTTGAGATCCCGTTGTAAGCCGGGGGTGGCTTCTCTGGTCTGCCATTTTGTATTTTTCTATCTAGGGCTTTATAGGGAGTCCTTACAGTAGCGGAGCCACCCTTTTCAGGGAGATAACCCCACTGTTAGGCAGGGTCAGAGGAGGTACAGTATAGCTTTATCCCTCTCTTTCCTTTGGTTCTCTCTTTTACATTTCTATAGCCCTCTTTTCTCTTATTGGCACATTGGATCTGTAAGTTATTTTTGGGTAGTTATCAGTGGATTATCCAGTAACCAGGAATCTTCAAACCGTGAGTGTTTTATGTTTCCTAATCTCCTGATTCTACCATTGATAATGTATTTTATTGGAACTTTAGTATTGTTTATCATTGTGAGTAATTCATGTTTATGTCATTTTAATGGTATTTATTCAAGTTATATTTGAGTTGGGAAATTGTTTGCAGTGATATGATTATTTTTTCCTGACATGTTATATGTCTTTAGAGTTTTTTCTTCTGCATCCAAGCAGCTACCATTGTGATGTCATCAGCTGATGACATCACAATGGTGTGAGGCCTTATATACGGGTGCAGAGCACAGGTACTGTGCACTCACACTGCCGGCGAGAGAGGAGACGCACGTGAGAGCTTACAATGCCAAAAGCGAAGAGAAAGACAAAGCATTTGGCTAATGAAGGAGGAGAGAAGGAAGGAGAGAAGGAAGAAGAGGAGAGAAAGAAAAAGAATGTAGGAGAAGAGAGACAGGAGAAGATAGGTAAAGCTAAGAAGAGCAAAACCATCCGCTTCTTAGCTTGCCTACAGAGAGCCCAGGAAACGCTTACCGGATGCATAGGGAGAAGGAACAAGTCCAACAAGGAGCAGAAACCTTCTACTAAAGTCCCAGGACCCAGTAACATCAGCCTGGTGGACGAGAAAGGTAGGAAATAATGTAGATAATGTTACAATCAGAAAATGGTTCAGTAGATAAAATGTTCTTGTTGATCCTAGAAACCAGTCAGAGCTCAGCTTTTATTTCCTAACTCTGCTCTGGAACACGCGCCAATGTGATTGGTTGCTATGAGTAATAAGGAGAGGCTTTTTGGTAAATTGCCAATATTTTTAGATTCTAAGACCAAAAGACTTAAACATCCCAGAAACAGTGTAACTGTATGGTCGACCCCACATTATATCACCCCACACATAATAATGTGTATATTGTAGGTAAACAATACAACTGGGATTATTTACTTGACAGATCAGCAGCTCTTGTCCTGAAACCTTATACTTATGCCACTTTATTCAATTACATTTAGAAGAGTATTCCTAATTTAGACACCTTTGACATATCCTATGCCTCTGGATTCTTTGGTTTTTCAAGTGTATGGGAGTTACCTTCTCTAGGGGCGACCTACGCTGAGCAGGCATTTGTACCATATCCTATGGATGGGAATATCCCTAAACCACCTGCTGGAACAGGTGAAAATAGAATTTACGGTGTCAATTATCAGCACTGTAGACTTTGCATAGTCCCCAGAGTTGATTTCTTAGTTCTTATCAATTGACTTGAGGCCTCAAGAACCAACAAAATGACTGTTAGAAACTTCAC
The DNA here is from genome assembly GCA_025379985.1 of Phyllomedusa bahiana. Lineage (NCBI taxonomy): Eukaryota > Metazoa > Chordata > Amphibia > Anura > Hylidae > Phyllomedusa > Phyllomedusa bahiana. The sequence continues at coordinate 39,887 of JAODAL010014372.1, read as the reverse complement.
AACACAGTAAATTATATGTCCCAGTATAGGTAATAGGGTTCCCCCATTAAGTTATATGTCCCAGTATAGGTAATAGGGTCCTCCAGTAAGTTATATGTCCCACAGTAGGTAGGAAGATGGGTTATAGATCCCCAGTGGGTATATAGGCAGGTTATAGGTCCCCCAGTAGGTATATAGGCAGTTTATATGTCACCCAGTAGATAGGTTTATATGTTATAGGTCCCCCAGTGAGTATATAGGCAGGTTATAGGTTCCCCTGTAAGTATATAGGCAGGTTATATTCCAAAAAAACCCAGTAAAATAAAAGGTTTTAAATATGTTTATAAGGGGTCCCCCGTGAAGTTATATAGGCCCTTAGGTTATTATGGTTCAAATTTCTCACGCCCGGTATAAAAGGCAGGTGAAAATGGGTCCCTAGGAGGTAGACTAGGAGCCTAAATGGGTCTTAAATTAAAAAGATACACAAGTAAACATTATCTCACCTTTCCCATCACAGCAATACATGTCGCTGCTCCCTGGGTCTTGGCTGCACAAGTTTGGGGGTGAAACAGTTTTATCAAACCACTGAAAGGACACTCTCACTAAGCGCTTCTGATGTAATGTATATTCCAAGGTGAGCTTCAAAAAGTGATCAAAGAAGAAATATACTAATCAGCAATGTTACTAACGACTGATTTATGATACTTCACCAATACAGTTCATACATGGGCACCATTATGTTTCATCTCTTCATTGTCTACAAGCCTCATGTTTTGTTAGTACATGACATATCAATGATTTCTGCCCTGATATTAACATTAAAATCTCTCTATTTCTTCTTTAAAAGTCAATGAGACATCTGACAAGAAGGGAGAACCTGAGCACGGTAAAGAGGAAGATTGGAGCCTGAAAGCAGATGGACTGGAGAATGACAAGCTGATGACCAGCTATGAGGAACACCAAGTTCTCCAATATTACAGTGAGATTGAACACCAAATCTTCGACCATGAGGCTGTATACAAACAGTTCTATGGTGGAGATGAAGTGGAGGAGGACCAGCTGATTACCAGCTACGTAGAAGAGGAAATTCTCCAATGTTACCAACACATCGAACACCAAATCCAAGACCAAGAGACTGCATACATACAGTTCTATGGTGGAGATGAAGTGGAGGAAGACCGGCTGATGCCCAGCTACATAGAAGAGGAAATTCTCCAATGTTACCAACACATCGAACACCAAATCCAAGACCAAGAGACTGTATACATGCAGTTCTATGGTGGAGATGAAGTGGAGAAAGACGAGCTGACCACCAGCTGTGTGGAACAAATTCTCCAACATTACAATGTGATTGAAGACCAACTCCACATACAAGAGGATGTATACAAACAGTTCTATGGTGGAGATGAAGTGGAGAAAGACCAGCTGAAGACCAGCTGTGAAGAAGAACAAATTCTCCAATATTATCAACACATCAAACACCAAATCGAAGACCAAGAGGCTGTTTACATACAGTTCTATGGTGGAGATGAAGTGGAGAAAGACCAGCTGGAGACCAGCTGTGTAGAAGAGCAAATCCTCGAATATTACCAACACATAGAAGACCAAATCCACAACCATGAGGCTGTACGCATACAGTACTATGGTGGAGAAGAAGTGGAGAAAGACCAGCTGACAAACAGCTGTGTGGAACATCAAATTCTCCAAGACTACCAAAAAATCCAAGATGAAATCCACAATCAAGAGGCTGTATGTGTCCAGTACAATGGTGGGCAGGAGCATGAGAAGCATGCGGGAGAGAAGAAAGAGGACAGGAAAGACAAAATCACACTAAAGACATCACAACCACCCGGCAGTTCTCATGAGAAGAAAAGTGGCAATGTCTGTGTGGCAGAACCGGCAGCCACATCTTCCAATGTCTGTGTGGAAGAACCGGCAGCCACATCTTCCAATGTCTGTGTGGAAGAACCGGCAGCCACATCTTCCAATGTCTGTGTGGAAGAACCGGCAGCCACATCTTCCAATGTCTATGTGGAAGAACCAGCAGCCACATCTTCCAATGTCTGTGTTGAAGAACCGGCAGCCACAGCTTCTCATATGAAAAGGACTGCCACAGTACCACTTACTCTGAAATGCTTCACTTTCCATAGTGTCTTAGGAAGAGGAGGCTTTGGAGAAGTTCTGTTGGCGACAGATAACAACCGAATAGAACATGTCGCTGTAAAAGTGGTCGACAAGTTGTGGTATACAGAGTTTAATTGCAGCCTGGCAGAGCGTGAGATCCTCCATCTATCTCATGAGAATCACTATCTAGTCCATGGCCTTGCTGCTTTTCACACTAAGAGCAATGTCTATTATGTGATGGAACTGGCCACCAGGGGGGACCTATATGATTTTATTCAGAAGAAAATTCTTTTGGATGCTCGCACATCAAGTTTTATAGCAGCAGAAGTCATTTGCGCTCTACAGTTTCTCCATGAAAGAGGCATCATTCACCGGGACTTGAAGCCAGATAACATCTTACTGACCAGAGACGGCCATATCAAATTGACCGATTTTGGCCTGGCAATAACTGGTGTGTATGAGAGCACTAAAGAGCAATGTACAGGAACACCAGGAGTCGCTGCCCCAGAAATGATCATGCACATGGAATATGGAAGAGGGGTTGACTTCTTTGCTCTGGGAGTGACTTTATACTATATGTCCACCGGATGGTACCCTTTCATGGGCAGCACAAAAAAACGCAAGGAGCATGCCGTCATCAACGAGACTCCTTGCTATCCAGGTTTCCTAAGCCCGGAGACTATAGAGATCTTGGAAGAGCTTCTGTGTAAAAACCAACACAATCGGCTGGGAGTCAACGGAAACATCAGAGAACATCCATTTTTCTCAGCCATAAACTGGAAGGATGTGGAGAATAGGACAGCAGTCCCCCCTAAAATACTGCTGTCAGTTCGTGAGCACCTAAATGTCACTACAATTTTGCACTACAAAGAACAGCCGTCCACAGTAAAATCTCATAAGCTTTTTAAAGACTTTAGCTTTGTGTGTCCTGCATGGTCTGAAACCTATCACCCTCACAACATAGTGCGGATTTCAGACTGGGTGGTCAACCTGTTTTCTAAAAGACCATCAAGAAAATGAGATCAGGACAATACTGATGGACGAGCCATACATCTATAGTGGAACACCAGGGAGAAACATCTGGAAGATTCCTCCAAACTCCAACCAGTCTATAGATGTAGACAATGACATCTGTCCTCTCCATGGCCATCCTGTCCTGACAAAGAAAACAAAGCTCCAACAACTGGGAATCAAGCTAAACACCTGAAACTTCCTGACGACCCCATAACCAACTGCACTGCCCACCCTAACATCAGTGGATTGGTCTCTGTCATCTGCAGGTTCCTCAAATCGAGATAACATCAGAACAGGTGGGTAGGAAATAAGATATAAGTACTGTTCAGGGTTACAGGGCTAGGTAGATGCCCATCGAAGCTGGCAAATAATATTAATGATAGGGGTTGGAGACTGATTTTTTTTATGACAATTTGATATTATAAACATCCTGACCAACGGTTCATTCTCTTATTGTGTTATTAGGGATTTCTGATCCTTCCACCTTCTCCATGCCCGACTGAGAATTCCTGTTTACCTCCATCACATTCTTCTAACATACAGCTCTGTCCACACTACCATCAATGGACGGGCTGCTATATGGAAAAAGTACAACATATGAGACAGTATCATGACAGGTGAGCAGGACACGTTAGGATAATTTACTGATGTGATATTTTGGGTGACATGAATGAAACTTGCCGCTGATATGCCAGTTATAGATCGATATAGAGGAGTGTAGAATGTATGTAGAGTGTATGTATGACCCTGTCATATGTGGGTTCATAAATCTGGCGTGTGGTTTGCCTTGCATAGCATATCTTTGGCACATTCAAAAGTTTGATGTTTGGTGCATAATGTACCAAGTTTTGGCGTACAACTGTTCATACATCTATGGAACAGAGCTATGATAGCACACCAGAAAATTGGTGCAACCCTGTTCATACATGTCGCCCTTCACATCTATTTTCTCATGGAATAAACCTTCCTGTGTGTAATATATATAATAACAGCTTCTTACAATTCATCTGTTATTTTGCAGGTCACTTTACTGTCACCTGCTGCACCCAAATGGAGTCCAGCAGCTCCATGAGAAAGACCAAATTTCAGAACATCTAAAAGACGGTAAGAATAAAATATTACACTTCTATCTGATCACCAGTAAATTCTGAGCATAGAACCAGATTTGTATTATCACCTGTTTTAACCTCACAAAACATCTTGCACTAGACGTCTTTTACATAAGATACTCTTTGTATATTTTCAGATAGTCTTCATAGAGGGAACTATAGAGAGCAACACCATGAGGATCACCAAAAAGGTAACAAATCATTCCCCCTCAGGACTATAACATGGGATGTTGACCATGAATTTATACTGATTGTCTTGTCTGGAAAGGAATTTTTACTTTAGTAGTCTCATCGCGGAGAAAAGCCGTCCCCCCGCGGCCATGGGCCCGGCACTAAAACAGGACCTGACCGGTATTTGTCCTCTGCTGTGGGGACATGCCCTAAGTGTGTGTTCACATGACGTCTTTCAGGAGGTTTTTTGGGGCATAATTTAACGGAGAAGGCAAGCTCGATTCTAATAGACATAAGGAGGCTAAAAGAATCAAACACTACAACCTTAACTGTGCTCTCCATAAGGAGAATGTTCCCCTTCTCTCAGCCACTCATTGCCTCCACCGTCAGCATATCGCTGCTTACACTGATGGGCAAAACGCCGAAAGGGTATGTAGATGAGCAATTGCTTGACAATATCTTTTGCTTCTCAAAGATTCAGTGAATCAAATAAATTAGGATTGTTACAACATAGATGCGCAGTGAGCTTTCACTCCTTCCAAATCCCTGTGACAGCTTAGTAGGGCTAAAAGGCAATCAAAACACTACACACCTTAACTGGTGCTCTCCATAAGGAGAGATGTTCCCCTTCTCTCAGCCACTCATTGCCTCCCACCAGTCAAGCCAATATCGCTCTGCTCTACACTGATGAGGGGCAAAACCCCGAAACGGCGTATGTAGATGAGCAATATTGGCTTGACAATTATTCCTTTTTGCTTCTCAAAGATTCAGTGAATCAGAAGTAAATTGAGGATTTGTTACAACCTATAGAGTGCGCAGTGAGCTTTCCAGCTCCTTTCCCATAATGCCTTGTGATAATAGACAGTAAGAAATTATATTCTGTGTGATGTATCTGATCACCAATATACTGATCTTTCTTATTACCTATTTTAACCTCACAGAACTTCTTGCAGTAGACGCCTCTTATATAGGATTCTCTGTATATTTTCAGGTAGCCATTACTGAGGGATCTAAAGAGACACACGATATTCCATCTAGAGCAACACCATGAGGATCACCAAGAAGGTGCCACATTTTTCCACCTCAGTTATCTCAGGACTAAATACACCTTCCTGATATCAGCTTCTTACAATTCATCTGTTATTTTGCAGGTCACTTACTGTCACCTGATGCATCTAATGGAGTCCAGCAGCGCCGTGCACTTGGTCAGTTTCTAGTTCTCTGAACGGTGGGAAAGGCCAAGCTTCAGATCATCTAATAAACGGTAAGAAATAAATCTTATTCTGTGTTTTACATGTGATTCAGTCACAGTTACAGTTTCACCAGTAAATTCTCAGCACAGAACCTGATCTTTCTTATCACCTGTTTTATCCTCACAGAACATCTTGCACTAGACGCCTCTTATATAGGATTCTCTTTGTGTATTTTCAGGTAGTCTTTCCAGAGGGAACTACAGAGACACAATATTCCATCTAGAGCAACACCATGAGGATCACCAAGATGGTGCTGCATTATTCCACTTCAAGACTCTAACAGGGACATTGACCAGAGATAATATATATAAGGATCTATACATTACCATCTTATCTATAACGATCCAATAAAACATCATAATATCATTGCTGTGCTGTGGTTTTATTCACCTACTTACTAGTTTAGTAATTGTATTGTTATTATGGTCAAATATTTTATAATTATTATGCTAAAGGAGTTCTCCTCACCATAGACATCCATGGAGATGCCATAAATATGTAACAGGTGAGTGTTCTCCCTCTGGGCCCCTCACAAATGTTTCCTGACCAGCTTCTCTCTTGTGAAGTTAGAAGGTGACGAGACAGGTATGCATCTATCCCAGTTGAAGCTTTTGGGATGATTGGATCCGATTTTTCCCAAGCTGCCAAAAAGTTGAATAAGAAGATCCGCACATGTAAATCCAAGGGATCTAGTGTATGTCTTTAACTCCACGTGTGCGTAGAAGTGATGACGCCACACACCTTAATAGGCGTTTAAAGGAGTTGTCTCGCTACAAAGATTAGCTTTCAACATGTTGGGATCACTAAATAAAGATGTTTTCCAAATATATTGCATTGTTCATTTTTTTTTGTTAAGGAGCTATAAGTGATTTTATCACCTTCTGTGCTCTCTCTGGTTCCCCAAGTGACCGACCTGTGTACTTCAACCCCCTGCTGTTTGATCTATCTGATAGCAGGGACACAGGTCGCAGTGGCAAAGAACTCAGGACAGGGAGAGCTTGTTTGTTATCTGATCTTTCAGACAAAAGACAGTAATTACTGCTGTTTATTTTAACTCAGAAACTTCCCTGGTCCTGACAGCATTGGATTTATCTAATTAGCAGAAGTCTAAATACACTGAGCTCATATGCTAATTACAGACAACTTTACCAGGAAGTGACAGAGCAAAGCAGCATTATTTCATTCATGAATCCTATGAAACTTTGAGATGAGACAACCCCTTTAATTCCACATGTGAACAGGGTTTTACAAGTAATGTACAGGTTCAGGGCCAAGCTTACAGTTTTCTATACATAGGCTTTTAAAGGGAACCTTCAGCAGGTTGTCTGGGAATTCTTGGAGTCTTAGGGTGACGTTTGTATGAGCAGGTGAACCCCAAAATTAGGCACATTTTGCTACAACTGCGCCCAAGATGTGTGGGCGTTCTGAGTGCTTGTTGCTCCACTACACATTTCTGAATGTTTGACGCCAAAACGTTACTGTTAGAACAGCCAGACCAAGTTCAAAGTGATCTACCTGAGCCTGAGTTGTTGTAGTTGAACTACAATGCGACTGGACGTGTGACCCGCAGTACAACAGGTTCATACATTCAGGCGCATTCTACACTACTAGTGCGTGCCATACCATTGAGTTGTGGGCTTTAAAGTTCATACATGTCGCCCTTAGTCTTGGGCTGATTGTTGGAAATCCTGGTGCCAGCAAACAGCTGATTTTGCTACGGGAAGCCACGGCCAGCCATTTAGCCTCCAGTGGCTATTACTGTACATGGATGGTTCAACACAGGCTTCCCATTTTTCTCATGGTGGGTCTATGATAGGACACATGGACAGAGATTGTCTTCAGGAGCTAACCAATTGGTATAACTATATCCATAGCAGATATAGCAGCTGCTATAGGACCCGAAGGTTGAGGGGCCCTTTCAGTTCCAAGAACAATATACCTTTTTATTGGAAATTGGAAAGTTGGTGGCTTTCTGCTATCTAGCATTACCATATGGGTTCTCCAATTATATAGTGCTATTAATTATGCCATTAGTTACTGGAACTTATGCTGCTATTTTAGTTTTTAGTTATTAGGTGGTTTTGGCCCATTTTACTTTGCTATGGGGCCCTATGAATTCTAGTTACACCGCTGAGCTAACCCCTATAATGGAGAACTCCTGGGAGAGCTGTATGAAAGCCACATTAGTCTGTATTAAAAATATAAATACATTTTTTGTAAATTTTACTTCTGTGTCAGGTTAGAATTAGACGCTGGTGAGAGAACATTTAAGGAAAAAAGGTAGAAAAAGCCTCATTGAAACTGATCCCGTGTGACATCTGTAAAAAAACAAACAATTTCTATACCCAACAATGAGGAGATCGGTGACAGTACATGCGCTAATTTGAACGCCCAGAAAATTAAAGTCCTATGAGAATATATCATAAAGGCGATCAAAAAAGTAACCTGATCACTGGCAAAACAAAATGATGACAGTACACAGAAGAGGGTGGGGTAAATATGGGCATCTATAAGGATTCAGGGGGTGGGATCTGATTGTGGCACCAAAAGTCATTGTGACAGCAAGAAGACCCTCTTGAGCCCTGAGCTATTCCCCAAACATGGGCTGCTCCGTCCCCTCCACCGCCCGCCACGCCATGTCCATCTTCATCACTTTTCTGTTCTGGAAGGTTTTATTCTAGTTAAGCAATAAGTTCTTGCTCTGCTTCTTGCATGATACTGACAACTGGCTGTTTCCACTCGTGTCCTTAACAAAGGGCTTTGCCCCCTTACATACTGACAGTCTCCAGTCATTACTGACAGTATCAGACTGTGGGGGCCCCTCACAATAAGGTTTTGGGAGGAGGATACACAGAGACAGAAGCCCCTATATAGTATATTTGTATATATTGTGCCTTGTACCCTTTGTTTCCTCCCTTTTAGTGGGGAAGATCTCTCCTTAGGGAGAGCGCCATATAGGCGTGTGGAGATTCGAAATTGCCTTTTGCACTCCACGAAGCATCTGCATATCACAAGGCATTATGGGAAACTAGCTAAGAAGCTCAAGCGCCCTCTATTGGATGTAACAAATCCACAATTTGCTTTTGACCCACTGGGTCTTTGGAAAGCAAAAGGGATATTAGTCAAGACGGCTTTTTATGCTAATAGGCTCTCTTGTGCTGAACAGGTAATGGCAGGCGTGCGAAGGGGAAATTGACAGTTAGGGCTCACGCACAAGTGCAGGGATGTGATTGGTGGGCGGTGGCTGTCGCGGTGCGTTCAGCCCTGTATAACGTGCACTGTTGCAGCAGCTGAACAATTTCTTCCAATGCAGCGGAGACATCGCAGACCTCAGGAATAGAGGATCTTGTCAGGTCACCATTACAGCGGGCAGGAACCCCAGATGGTCAGGAGTGGCTGCAGAGATGTGTGGGATCAGCCCCGCCGCTGCCTGTAGACGCTAATGGAAGCTGGGCTCAGGAAGTAGTCACAGCCGGCAGGTGGAGCAATGAGAGCGCTAGCTCTACAGTCAGCGGTGATGAAGACAATGCAGCGACCCATCCAGGAGGAGGACAAGGCAGAGACCACCATATTCTCCGGCTCCTATGGAAAACAGAAGGAGGGCTTCAGCCCCCAGTCCTGCCAGCGATATACAGCGCCAGCTGCTGAGCGAGCTTCCTACAGCAGAACTGTCACAGCAGCAGCCGCCGAGACCCAGCGCTGTGGGTGATGGTATGTTCACACGGCCTATTTTGGGGCGCATGCGCCCAAATCATTACGGTAATCCACAGTTCTCATAGATTACGATCGTATTGTACGCTCGAGGAGATAAATGACATGTCATTTATTCGTGCGCTTTCACGACGCGAGTAATGCATGTCTATGGGGCCGGTGGGCTGCCGCCCCCCTGCGTCGCTGGAGTACGCACCGATCAGTGCGACTCCGCAAACACCCGCCGTCATTGTGGGGCTTACAGTATGCCCGCAATTAAGCCGTGTGAACTTACCCTGAGGAATGGGTAAGCAGTACATCTGCCGATAACTGGTAACCAAATATCATTCAATGAAATGTATTCCTGTATATTCACCAATCCTCCAAAACCAATGGAGCAACTGATGCTGATATGATCGCTCCCAAATCACCAATGCAATGGAAACTACGAATAAAGCTTCTGTGCTACAACATTGGTGGTGTTACATATAACATCCCAGAGTCCTTAATGCTTCATGACTGATGGAGGGATACAAAGGTTTTAGTCTCAATACTCCACTTTTCCAGCAGACATATGTTTGGGAATTCAGGTCTCTTCCAAAGAATACAAATCTATAAAGGAAAGAACCAAAACAGCAGAGTGCGGACTGTCTGGAGACTCAGGGCCTCATGTATGAAAACTGTCTAGGTCTAAGACCCTATTGCCCATTGCAACCAATCAGAGCTCCTCATTTCATATAGTGGTCTGAAAAAATGAAAGGGGGCGCTCTGATCGGTTGCTATGGGCAAAAATGGAAGTCTTAGACCAAGACAGTTTTCATACATGTCCCCCTTAGTTACTTTAAAAACCACATTCTTAACATGTTTTTGTTCTACGTTAAAATATTCATGCATTATGTAAAAACATATCCATTAAATGTACACAAAGATGAGGCTTTACACTTATATACATTTCTCATTGATGCTTATTAAAAAAAACAATGTATACTGTATGTCAGGTCTGGTTTTTTTTAAAAAAAAAAAAAAGGACAAAGTAATGAAGGAATCTATGTTTTTTATGCTTTAAACAAAACCTACGCTCAGCAGAGAACAAAAAAATGGAACGTGAATGGGGCCAAAAACATTGTTTGCTTATATATTTGGGACAACTTATGTGAATTAGCATAAGTGATATATGCTACAATCCTATGAGCTGCATGGGATATATATATATCTATATATAGTAAGGTGACAGCTGGGAAGGTCCTTAATGGGGTGTACATCCCAGCGAGATTTCTGGCTTACGCCCGGAAAAGAGAGTAGGTAACATATCACCAAGGTTACTTGGCCTTGGTGAAATAGAAGCCATGTAGTTTGTGTGGTGTTAACCTCAATAAGGGGTTAACATACGTTTTCTAGGTAGTATGGCTGCTTCAGCCAAAACCTGGGATGGCTTCTATTGGGAGTAGGCAAAGCGTTGGGTGGGTGTCTACTCCCCTTGTTCCACCTGACCAGGATTTGGGGCTAGCTGTTATAAGTCAGCTAGTCAGCTGACCAGCCCTGGCTGTCATACAGGTCAAGGAGTTTGGCCTGAGAGGTGGGACTGACGTGGAGTACCCAGGAACTCACCTAGACCGTTTGCTAGACAAGTGTAGTGAGGGAACTGCACTGTCTAGCCAGCACTCAGCCGAGCAGGGGTTTTTTTTTTTTTTTTTTTTTGTTATTCGGTTTGCATCAGGCATACGTTCTTTGTATACCTGTTGTGCCAATAAAACACGGGAGGACCCGTGCTGGAACAAGCTTCAACCTGTCTGTGTCTCTGTCTACATTGGACTGCGATCCCCAGAGCCGCATCTAAACGTGAGTGGAAGCTTACACATGGTGGAGGATGCAACGGGCACTTTAAAAAGACAGACAGAGGGAGCGTGGTGAACCATGTCCTGGGTTAAACCTGCTACTACACTGCAGGACGAAACCGCAAAAATGGACGAGCTGATTAAACAGTTAATCCAGTCAAACCTCCACCTCCAACAAGTGGTTACTGCACAACAGGAAGCCAGTGCACAACAAAAACAGGTGCATGAGGAAGCAGTAAAGGCCCAGCAGGAAACCAATCGTCTGCTGCTGCAGGTGCACCAGGACACAGCCTCAGAACAGCGCATGATGACCCAGACTCTGCAAGCCTTAACCGAGAGACCAGAGGCATCTCAGGGGTTGCAGTCGGCACCCCGTCAGCATGTGCAACGGGCGCTGACAAAAATGACTGCTGAGGACGACATTGAGGCCTACCTGGTTACCTTTGAGAGGATCGCAGAGGGGGCGCAGCTACCCCAGGATCAGTGGGCTGACGTACTGGCCCCCTTCCTGACGGGTGAACCCCAGAAGGCCTACTTTGACCTGCGAGTCCAGGACGCCAGGGTGTATACAAGGCTGAAGGAGGAGATACTGGCCCGGCTTGGCGTTACCTTGGCGGTTCGTGCGCGGCGAGTCTTCACCTGGGAGTACGACACCAAGAAACCAGCGAGGTCCCAGATGTACGACCTGTACCACCTTACAAGCAAGTGGCTACAACCGGAGGAGCTTACACCTGCCCAAGTAGTGGAACGGGTCGTATGTGATCGTTTTGTCCGTGCCTTGCCGGTGAGGATACAGCGCTGCTTGGGGTACGCTGACCCGAAAAGTGTGGACGACTTGGTGTCCATCGTGGAGAGGTTTACGGCCACTGAGGACTTCCTCCAGGACCTGCATGGCCCCGGGAACCTGAAAAAACCGGCTTACGGTAAGACTGTTCCTATTATTAAGGGGGAGAGACATCATGCTATGGAGGGTGGCACGTTTCCTGAGCGTTCCGGTAAACGGATGCCAAGTCCAAAGAAGGACCTAATTACCAGGCCACGGGGCCAGGTAGTCTGCTGGCACTGCCAGGAACTGGGACATGTGGCCGCCAAGTGCCCGATGATTACCGAACCCATGGAATGTGACGTTGGGAGGCGCAGGTCTTATTTTGCCAGGCCTGTATATGCTGCCCAAAAAGAAACTACGAGCGAGCGTCAAGTGTGTCCAGTCCGGGTAGGAGGCCGTTCTGTGATGGCCTTAATGGACTCTGGGAGTCTGGTGACATTAGTCCGTGCCAGTTTAGTGGATCCTGGTAAACTCCAGACCCGTTGCCTGGGGGTGGTCTGTATACATGGGGACACTAAAGACTATCCCACCGCCGTAGTCACCGTAGAGACTCCCTGTGGGTCCGTTAATCATGAAGTCGGTGTTGTAAAGGACTTAATGCACCATGTGATATTAGGCCGGGATTTTCCCTTATTTTGGAATATATGGGAGAATAAGCAGGCCAAGGGTCTAAAGGGTGCGAACCGGCAAGTCCAGTAAAAGGGGTGTCAGAGGGTTCTGATAGTTTCCCCTTAATGGTCCTGGCAGGAGATTCCGAGGAAAATCCCCCAGAAATAGAATTTTCTACATTGCAGGTTGCCAGGGGTAACTTTGGGACGGAGCAGTTAAAGGATCCCAAGTTAGCAAACGCCTGGCGGAATGTCAAAGTCATAAATGGGGTGCAGCAAGAACCTGACACAAATTGGGGGTATCCACATTTTGCAGTGCGGGATAATCTCCTTTACAGGGTAAAGAAGTCCCCAACAGAGGTGGTAGAACAACTTGTGGTGCCACAGTCACATGTGCGCATGGTCTTGGAGCTGGGTCATTCACATGTGCTGGGTGGCCATCTGGGGGTAGACAAGACCAAGGAGCGCATTGAACGGAATTTTTACTGGCCCGGTATATATAGAGCGGTAGAGGAATTTTGTCATTCGTGTCCTGAATGCCAGATTAATACCCCACGGCCACACCTCCGTAACCCACTAGTTCCGCTACCGATCATTGAAGTGCCGTTTGAGCGCATCGCTATGGACCTGGTAGGGCCACTTCCTAAGTCTGCCAGAGGCCACCAGCACATCTTGGTGGTGCTAGACTATGCCACCCGTTATCCGGAAGCCATCCCACTTAGGAACACCTCAGCTAAGGTGATTGCAAGGGAACTATTCCACATGTTCACCAGAACAGGGATTCCCAAAGAAATCCTCACCGACCAGGGAACCCCTTTTATGTCTAAGATTACAAAAGAGCTGTGTCGCCTCCTAAATATTTCACACCTAAGAACCTCAGTATATCACCCTCAGACTGACGGCCTTGTAGAAAGGTTTAACAGGACATTGAAGGGGATGCTAAAAAGAGTAGTAGACAAGGATGGGAAAGACTGGGACCGGTTATTGCCATACCTAATGTTCTCTATAAGGGAGGTTCCGCAGGCTTCCACAGGGTTTTCCCCATTCGAACTCTTATACAGTAGACATCCCAGGGGGCTATTAGATATAGCTAAAGAGACCTGGGAACAGGAGCACACGCCTCACCGCAGTGTTATTTAGCATATTGCAGAAATGCAAGATAGGATTGCTGCAGTGATGCCAATTGTGAGAGAGAATATACAACAAGCGCAGGAAGCACAAGCCAGAATGTATAACCGGTCTGCAAAATTAAGGTCCTTTCAGCCAGGTGACCGCGTGTTGGTGCTGGTTCCAACAGCGGAAAGTAAATTTCTGGCAAAGTGGCAGGGTCCCTATGAGGTCCGAGAAAAGGTCAGTGAAGTGAACTATAGAGTGTATCAGCGAGGGAAAAGGAAGCCGCTCCAGATCTACCACATTAATTTACTCAAGCCCTGGAAGGACAGAGAAGCCCTTGGTGCTGCGTGTAAGCCTAAGGAAGTCCCTAGTCACGAGCTGCCAGAGGTCCGTATCTCAGACTCCTTGTCCACAGTACAAGTACAGGAGGTGAAAGAGTTATTGGGGAGAAATAGAGACGTGTTTTCGGACTTACCAGGTAGAACGCAGGTCATAAAGCATGACATAGTGACGGAACCGGGTCAAAAAGTAAGGTTGAGGCCCTATCGTGTGCCCGAGGCCCAGAGACAGGCCATCTCGGAGGAGGTGGAAAAAATGTTCAAAGAAAAATTTTGCCCGTATTTTTGGCTTATATTTACACTGAGATCTGCCACCAGGGTTCGTTATGCAGGTTCTCCCTCCCTGCTTTCGTATGCAACAAGATAGAGATGGTTGAACCGTGGTAAAAATTTTTATCAAACTTTAATAAACTTGCTTTAAAAAAACAAAATCATCTTCTGACTTTACACCATACAACATAGTCCGTCAGATACAAATATAACAAGAAAAATGGCAAGATACTCAGATTTTTAGTTGCGGCAGTCCATGCCATTCAATGAAGTAAGTCCTTAGATAAGCTCCCAGCATGGTGAGCAAGAGACGCCGGCATCAGAGCGACAACTGACGCACAGCAAGTGCGACGTTTCGGGGAAGCTCCTCCCCTTCCTCAAGCATGAAGCGTCACAGAGTATCTCCTCCTTTAAAAAGGTAAGTGAGAACATTAACCCTTACAACACTGACCTAGAATTATAAAAACACTCTAAGATTAAAACATTCATTCAAACCCCTAGGGGTGAGTGATTCCAGGGTGGAAATCCAATAGGCTTCTTTTTTAAGCAACTGCTTAATAGCTAATGATTTTTCGTTAGCCCAAATTTTTTCCAGCACGCACCACCGGAGCTCGTATATATCATGGCGAGCTTCCGCAAAATGTCTAGCTACAGACGTTTCACCATATGATTTTTTATGCTCCATCTCGTCGGTGGGATTTTTTAGATCTACTCCCTGTCTCTTAGCCAACCTAATCGCTGCCTTGTGCTCATTGATCCTAACCTTAACTGCTCTCGTAGTCTGCCCAACATATATGAGCCCACACGGGCATTTCAGCATATATATCACATTATTACTATTACACGTATGGAAACCTTGAATTTTAATGTTATACCCTTGTGTAGGATGCTGGATATACTCCCCTTTGATTATACATGCACAGTTTTGGCAATTCAAACACGCGAATGTGCCAGATCTAGTGCTGCTGAGAAGCGTCTGTTTACTCTGATATTTAGGTTTTTTTAAATCAGAAGAAATTAACTGTTGGCCAAGGGTCCTACCCTTACGATAAATCCAACGGGGGAGGTCTTTAAATAAATGACCGTATTTACTATCACTACTCAAGATCTTCCAATGTCTAGTAATAGCTTGCTTAATCAAACCAGAATGCCTGTCATAGACTGATATATAATTACATTGGGTATTAGATTTTTTCTTCGTACCTCCCTGTGTCTGTAATAATGTTTCTCGTTGTATAGACAAAATCTCAAGACCTATTTTAGACAATTCCTCAACATTATATCCTCTATCGCCAAATTTCTTAATCAACTCCTTCATAGCAACAACGTAGTCAGATTCATTCGAGCAAATCCTCCGAGCTCTAATGAATTGAGAACGAACTATGCCCCTAAAAGTCTGGGGGGCATGTTGGCTTTGGCGGTGTAGGATATTGTTACAGTCTACCTCCTTAGAATACAACGAAGTATTCAAACATGAACCCTCTTTTTTAATACAGACATCCAGATAAGAAAGGGTGGACATATGTTTAGTGGGGGTAAATTGGATCAAGGGGTGCGCATGGTTAAGATCATCCACGAAGTCATCCAACTGTGCCTCGGATCCCGACCACAGCAGGAAGACATCGTCGACGTACCGAAACCAGGCCACCACGTGACAAAATGCAGGGACAGGGTATACAAACTGTTTTTCGAAATACAGCATATACAGATTAGCATAGCTTGGTGCCACAGGGGACCCCATCGAGGTCCCCTGCAGCTGCAGGTACAGCTGGTCCCCAAATCTGAAGTAATTCCTGGTGAGTACCGTGCTATTTTACCATTGGACAACGTATGGTCCAGACATAGTGCTTCTCTGGCTGCACACATACCCTCTTTAAAAGGAATATTAGTAAAAAGGGATTTAATATCGAGGGTGCAAAGCCAGGTAACCCTAGAACAATCCAATTTATCTATGGCCCTCAAAAATTGGCCAGTGTCTTGTAAGACGGAGGATTCACGTTTAACCATTGGTTGCAGATAGGAATCGACATATACAGCAAGGGGTTCCAAAAGAGAATCAATACCCGACACGATAGGTCGTCCGGGTGGTTTCTCAACCGATTTGTGTACCTTGGGTACCATATACAAAATTGGCACCCGCGGATTATAATTCATGAATATCTGTTTTTCATTCAAGGAAATAATGCCCCCCGTCGACAGCTTCCTGCAACATAGTATGAATCTCATTGGATAAGCTAATGGTCGGATCAACATTAAGGGGCATATACACCTGTCTATCCTGCAATTGGGAGTGGGCCTCCTGTAGATATGGCTGGATATCCATAATCACAGAGGCCCCCCCTTTATCCGCTTTTTTAATTATAATAGAGGGGTCCTCCCTAAGTTCTTTAATGGCTGCTTGTTCTTTTTTAGTCAAATTCTTGTGGGTACATTTCGGGATCGAATTCCACTTATCAGTAACCTCTTTGGTAACCAACTGTTGGAAAACCTCAGATTTTATTTCGGGGTCAAATTGTGTATTTTTCTTCAATTTTTTGGAAATTTTTTTGTTAGCTAAACCGATAGAGTTATACTTTTCATTAGCCTGAAAAAACATTTTGCATCTAAGATTACGACAAAATTGATAGAAATCGACCAATGTAATTATATATCAGTTTATGACAGGCATTCTGGTTTGATTAAGCAAGCTATTACTAAACATTGGAAGATCTTGAGTAGTGATAGTAAATACGGTCATTTATTTAAAGACCTCCCCCGTTGGATTTATCGTAAGGGTAGGACCCTTGGTCAACAGTTAATTTCTTCTGATTTAAAAAAATCTAAATATCAGAGTAAACAGACGCTTCTCAGCAGCACTAGATCTGGCACATTCGTGTGTTTGAATTGCCAAAACTGTGCATGCATAATCAAAGGGGAGTATATCCAGCATCCTACACAAGGGTACAACATTAAAATTCAAGGTTTCCACACGTGTAATAGTAATAATGTGATATATATGCTGAAATGCCCGTGTGGGCTCATATATGTTGGGCAGACTACGAGAGCAGTTAAGGTTAGGATCAATGAGCACAAGGCAGCGATTAGGTTGGCTAAGAGACAGGGAGTAGATCTAAAAAATCCCACCGACGAGATGGAGCATAAAAAATCATATGGTGAAACGTCTGTAGCTAGACATTTTGCGGAAGCTCGCCATGATATATACGAGCTCCGGTGGTGCGTGCTGGAAAAAATTTGGGCTAACGAAAAATCATTAGCTACTAAGCAGTTGCTTAAAAAAGAAGCCTATTGGATTTCCACCCTGGAATCACTCACCCCTAGGGGTTTGAATGAATGTTTTAATCTTAGAGTGTTTTTATAATTCTAGGTCAGTGTTGTACGGGTTAATGTTCTCACTTACCTTTTTAAAGGAGGAGTTACTCTGTGATGCTTCATGCTTGAGGAAGGGGAGGAGCTTCCCCGAAACGTCGCACTTGCTGTGCGTCAGCTGTCGCTCTGATGCCGGCGTCTCTTGCTCACCACGCTGGGAGCTTATCTAAGGACTTACTTCATTGAACGGCATGGACTGCTGCAACTAAAAATCTGAGTATCTTGCCATTTTTCTTGTCATATTTGTATCTGACGGACTATGTTGTATGGTGTAAAGTCAGAAGATGATTGGTTTTTATAACAAGTTTATTAAAGTTTGATAAAATTTTTTACCACGGTTCAACCATCTCTATCTTGGTGGAAAAAATGTCGTCACTGGGGGTTATAGAAAAGTCACAGAGTGGTTGGTCCAGCCCCATAGTCCTCATTCCAAAACCCGATGGTAGCCTAAGGTTCTGTAATGACTTTAGGAAGCTAAATGAGATGTCCAAATTTGATGCATATCCGATGCCAAGAGTGGATGAGCTCATAGAAAGGTTAGGGCCCGCCAGATACATCACCACTCTGGACCTAACTAAGGGCTATTGGCAGGTGCCACTTACAAAAGCAGCCAGGGAGAAAACCGCGTTTTCTACACCCGACGGTCATTTTCAATATGTGGTGCTGCCCTTTGGCCTCCACGGTGCCCCGGCCACATTCCAGAGGTTGATGGATATTGTCCTACGGCCACATAGAAAATATGCAGCTGCATATTTAGATGATGTAGTTATTTTCAGCTTAGACTGGAACTCCCACCTGGCTAAGGTTCAAGCTGTCCTGGACTCCATTCGGGAGGCAGGTCTCACCGCAAACCCCAAGAAATGCGCCATAGGCCTTGAGGAGGCTCGATATCTGGGGTACAACATTGGTCGGGGAGTCATTAAACCCCAACTAGACAAAATCGAGGCTATTAAAAATTGGCCCAAGCCGGTGTCAAAAAGACAGGTTAAAGCTTTTCTTGGGTTGGCCGGATATTATAGAAGGTTTGTGCCAAATTTCGCCTCCGTGGCCGCCCCCCTTACAGACCTCACCAAAGGGTCTAAATCCACTAAGGTAAAGTGGGACAAGGAAGCAGATGAAGCGTTTCAGAGTTTGAAAGAGGTGCTTTGCCAAGGACCAGTGTTAAGTGCCCCTGACTTCAAGGCAGAATTCGTGGTACAGGCAGATGCCTCTAACAAGGGACTGGGAGCTGTACTATCCCAGGTGATTGATGGGGAAGAACACCCCGTGGTATACTTAAGCAGAAAACTGACGGCAGCAGAAAAGAACTATGCCATCGTAGAAAGAGAGTGCTTAGCTTTAAAGTGGGCAATTGAATCTCTCAAGTACTACCTGATGGGCAGAGAGTTTAGGGTGGTCACAGACCATTCCCCACTAAAATGGATGGCACAAAATAAGGGAAAAAATGCCAGAGTGATGAGGTGGTTCCTAGCTCTACAGGATTATAGGTTTTGTGTAGAGCATCGCCCAGGTTCCCAGCAAGGCAATGCGGACGCACTGTCGCGTACCCATTGCCTGGAAGCACAAGGTGCTCCTCCCCACAGGGCTGAGCAGAGGGGGGGGATATGTAAGGTGACAGCTGGGAAGGTCCTTAATGGGGTGTACATCCCAGCGAGATTTCTGGCTTACGCCAGGAAAAGAGAGTAGGTAACATGTCACCAAGGTTACCTGGCCTTGGTGAAATAGAAGCCATGTAGTTTGTGTGGTGTTAACCTCAATAAGGGGTTAACATACGTTTTCTAGGTAGTATGGCTGCTTCAGCCAAAACCTGGGATGGCTTCTATTGGGAGTAGGCAAAGCGTTGGGTGGGTGTCTACTCCCCTTGTTCCACCTGACCAGGATTTGGGGCTAGCCGTTATAAGTCAGCTAGTCAGCTGACCAGCCCTGTCTGTCATACAGGTCAAGGAGTTTGGCCTGAGAGGAGGGACTGACGTGGAGTACCCAGGAACTCACCTAGACCGTTTGCTAGACAAGTGTAGTGAGGGAACTGCACTGTCTAGCCGGCACTCAGCCGAGCAGGCGTTTTTGTTTTGTTTGTTATTTGGTTTGCATCTGGCATACGTTCTTTGTATACCTGTTGTGCCAATAAAACACGGGAGGATCCGTGCTGGAACAAGCTTCAACCTGTCTGTGTCTCTGTCTACATTGGACTGCGATCCCCAGAGCCGCATCTAAACGTGAGTGGAAGCTTACTATATATATATATATGGCATAGGATCTAGTGAAGTCACTGTGCCCCAGAAAAAGCTGGGCTCAGCCGGTTGGATTGGCTTTTCCTGTGGGTTGATAAAACGTCTGATTTAAATTTCTTTTGTGAGCATAAAGAAACAACTTTTTTAAGGAACTGAGTCTCCAGACAGTCCGCACTCTGCTGGTTTGGCTCTTTCCTTTATAGATTTGTATTCTTGGAAAGAGACCTGAATTTCTAAAAAATACGGCTGCTGGAAAAGTGGAGTATTCGGACTCAAACCTTTTTATCCCTCCATCAGTCATGAAACACTAAAGAGGTTGTCTCACTACAAATATTCATCTTACCTTAGTCCTGTTTTCTCAGTTTCATTTTTGAATTTAGGGCCACAGACTTTCTTTGTTGCGCATAGGAACCAATCAGAGCTCTCCTTACATTTCATTTAGTGCTGTGAAATAATGAAAGGGGAGCTCTGATTGGTTGCTATGGGCAACAAAAAAAGTCTTAGACCACGGCAGTTTTCATACATGTCCCCCTTAGTGTTTACTGGCTCCTACTGGCCTGCATTGATGAGCTGGCAGCCTATCAGGAGAGATCAAACAGGTCTGTAACTATAGCGACCAGCACTGGCAGCCTTTGAGGAGAGATCTAACAGGTACGTAGCTATATCAACCTTGATGCAGCCCATCAAGAGGGGATATCAAGAATATGTAGGACACTGTTAATGGACACATGTTGCAAAGTGACTTGTTTTTGCAAGATTTTTAACATAAAAAGCAGCAATCCTTGTAGTGAGACAACTCCTTTAAAGGGAACCAGTCACATAGGTTATTCCCCCCTTGCTGAGGACAGCACAAGCTAGTAGTGTCAGACCTGCTGTTCATAGCGCTGTGTCCCTTATTCTGTAAGACGCTGTAGTTTTAGAGCATTTAATGCTCAAATCTTATTCATGAGCAGGTGTTAGCCCCGCCCACCAAAGGCTAGCCCCGCCCATCTGACAGTTATTCACATGTTTCTGCCTATTCAAAGTAATAGGTTTATCAGTTGAGGTGGGCGGGGCTAGCCTCAGGTGGGCGGGGTTTGAAAAAACTGACTCTTCATGACTCTTTTATGGCTGAAAACTGCAGATTTGAGCATCAACCCCTTCCCGACATTGGACGTTTGCATACGCCCTAGCGGGAAGTGACTTCCCGACATTGGACGTATGCATAAGTCCTGGCTATCGCGCGGGCTTGTGGGCGAGCCGCGCACGATCGCGACATGGGACCAGCGGTAAATTACCGCTGGCTTCATGCCGCATCACCCCCGGCCAGAGTGAGCTCCGGCCGCGGGTGTTTAACCCCTTAACTCCGACGATCATTCAAGATCGTCGGAGCTAAGTGGCAGGCAGGAGGAGGGAGCCCCTTCTCCCTGCTCCTCGGCGCGCTGCTGCACGAGAGTGCAGCAACGATCTCCTACCAGACCGCCCTGGGAACTGAAAGTCACTTCCTGGAGCCGTCTGTGACGTCACGACGCCCACAATGCATTGTGGGCATCGTGACTGACAGTTGTCATGGCGACCAGTGCATAGCAACAATGCTATGTACTGGCCTGCCTTCTAACAGCAACCTTCAGAAGATCTGAAGATTGCTGTTATAAATCCCCTATGGGGAAAGTAAAAAGAAGTGTAAAAAAATAAAAAAAGTAAAAAATAAGTGAAAAAAAGTAAAACACAAAAAATAAAATAAAAACACGTACACCACCCTTTTCCCCTTTACAGACGCCAAACGCCCCAAAAAAGATCAAAAATAAATAAAGTACCCATATTTGGTATCGTCGCGTGCATAACGACCTGTTCTATAAATGTGTCATATTAATTAACCCGTACGTTAAATTTTTTTTAAAAAAAATTCAAAGAATTGCGATTTTTGTTCATCCCGCTGCACATAAAATGCAATAAAAAGCTATCAAAAACTCATATAAACACCAAATTTGTACCAATTAAAACGTCAGTTCATCCCGCAAAAAAAAGTCCTTACACCTCTCTGTATACGGAAAAATAAAAAAGTTATGGCTCTCAGAAGACAGCGATGCTTAAAAATTGTTTTACACAATAAAAACACTTTTTTTTTTAAAGTGCTTCAACATAAAAAAAACTATATAAATTGGGTATCACCATAATCGTATCGACCCACAGAGTAAAGCTAACTTGTCATGGATACTGCACAATGAGCGCTGTTAAAAATAAAAATAAAAAACACTCCTAGGCAGGGGCGTTGCTAGGGTCCCAAAACATCCGGGGCTCGGGCCCTTAAGTTTTTCTGAGTAGGGCTGGGTGCACACGGAATTTTTTGCGTCTCATTGTGAACTGCGGATGTATTTTTACAGAGAAAAACCTTTGTATGTAGGTTCATGAGAAATATCAGTGATTACACTGCAGTTACATTTAGTGACTTACAGGAGACGCCTCTGAAGAGTTGTTCTCTTTCTCTTCTTCTCCATCTGTCCCAGACGCCATGATGACTTCTCCCGTCCACAACTCTTCACTGAAAAATTTACAAAACAAACATCTTAGAATCCTCATTTTATCAGCATTTCTCTACAATTTCCTATCTCTGTACAAAATCCCCATCTATAGTGCCCCAAATGGTAATAATTACCCCCTTATAGGTAAATATTTTCCCCCTATAGCCAGGTAGTTGCCCCCTCTAGCCAGGTTGCTGCTCCCTCTAGCCAGGTTATTAGCCCCTCTAGCCAGGTTACTGCCCTCTGTAGCTAGGTTACTGCCCCCTTTAGGCAGTAATATGCCCCCTGTAGCCCGTAATATGCTCCTTGTAGTCAGGTTATTAGCCCCTGTAGCCAGGTTACTGCCCCCTTAGCCAGTAATATGCCCCCATAGCCACATAATATGCCCCTCTGTAGCCAGTGATATGCCCCCTGTAGCCAGTGATATGCCCCCTTAGCCACATATGCCCCTCTGTAGCCAGTAATATGCCCCTCTGTAGCCAGTAATATGCCCCCCTGTAGCCAGTGATATGTCCCCTGTAGCCAGTGATATGCCCCCCTGTAGCCAGTGATATGCCCCCCTGTAGCCAGTGATATGCCCCCCTGTAGCCAGTGATATCCCCCTGTAGCCAGTGATATGCCCCCCTGTAGCCAGTGATATTCCCCCCTGTAGCCAGTGATATGCCCCCTTCGCCACATTTTGCCCCTCTGTAGCCCGTGATATGCCCCCCTGTAGCCAGTGATATGCCCCCCTGTAGCCAGTGATATGCCCCCCTGTAGCCAGTGATATGCCCCCTGTAGCCAGTGATATGCCCCCTTACCTAATAAAAATAAAATCAAAAACCTACTTACCTCTGCCCGGTCCGCTTATCCAGGTCATCACGCTACTTACGCCGTCTCGCGAGCCCCGGGACCTCCTCGGCCGGCAGATCTGCCGGCTTAGAGGATCCCACCGTCGCAGGGGGGGTGATGAAAGCGTCGCGTCACGCCCCCCACGACGCCGATGTGTATGTACAGCGCTTACCAAGCGCCGTACATCCAGGGGGGAAGACAGGACGGGAACGATCCATCCTGCCTCCTCCCCGACTCTGACTGCGCGGCCGCTGTGAAACAGCCGTGCAGTCAGAGAGATCGGCGGGCGCCGCCCGCCAGGGCCGTCTTAACAGCATCATGGGCCCCTGGGCAGAGCTGTTCACTGGGCCCCCTAAACAACATTTATCAATATTATCTAAGGGTATGTTCACACGGTGTAATTGCGGGGTGCATTTTGCGGCGATTTGCACTTTAATACAGCCGAAATGCGTGCCACAATTGCGGTAAAGCTGATTGGCTGCTATGAGTTCGGATTGGTTGCTATTGGCAACAAAAACAGACTATTATACCATTTTGATGAATGGAGCCCTTTATGCTTAACCCCTAAAATCAATGACGCAGCTGTTTGAGGACCTGTATTATGCGGGAGAACTTGTATTTTTGGGTGAGTAGTTTGAGTTTACATGTTAACTGCCGCATAATTCTTTTAAAAAAAAACAATTTCAGCATGAACAGAAAAAGTGTTTTTCTGCATTTTTTTTTTAAATTATTTTTTACACCATTCACATTTTACACCAAATAACCTGCTAGATTAATTCTAAAGGTTATTACGGTCATGTAGATACCAAATATTTGTACTTTTTTTATGTAATGTATGCACAACAATTTTTTTAACTTTTTTTTTGTACACTTTATGTTTTTTTCATTCTTTTTAGAGTGCGCAAATTACGGGCTGAATACGTCCCAGTCATTACGGTAATCCACAGTTCTCATAGAGAACTATGGATTACGTCTCCTCTCCTCGCGGAGGGAGATAAGTGACATGTGAATTACCAGCGGCGTATACACGCCGCTGGTAATTATAGTCTATGGGCCGGCGAGGTGCTGGCCCTCCGTTCCCGCCCCCGTGGCGTAATTGCGGGGCGTAATTACGCCCTGCAAATAAGCCATGTGAACATAGCCGAAAGGGTTAACTTCATTTTTCTTTACTAAATAAATTGTTTTTATTGGGGAAATAGAGGTGTTGTGCAGATTTTTTTATTTTATTTGTTATTTACGTTTTTGAAAGTCCCAATCTGTGATTAGGATTGGCTGCATGCTGTAACATAACAACTTTATGTGGTCAGCCATCCTGTCCCTCCAGGCCATGCAGCACTACTCATAAGTTCTATAGACTGCTTCATGGCGCTGGGGGCACAGGATGGCTGACCACATAATGTTGTTATATAACAGAGCATGTGGTCAGCCATCCTGACCCTGTCACTGCCCCATAGAGTCCCTGTACCTTTATCAGAGGTGCTGAGCCGGGACCCAGAGGAACACAGCAGCTTCATAGAAATCGCTGACTGGTGGACACAGCGAGGTGACTCACAGAGGGACAGCCTGGAAGGGGGAGCTGGAGACATGAGGAGGGGGAGGAGGGAGTTAAGAAGTCTGAGCTTTTACACTTCCCGGCGGGGGAGGAGACGGACGGACGGGAGGGGGGAATGCTGCACTCTGCGCTCACTGCTCCGGAGTTATTGCCACGCAGGCAGGACAGGAGCAGAAGCAGAGACGCAGCCTGGAGCCGCCGAGATTCGGGGCACAGGCAGATTCATTCGGGGCACGAGCCCCGAATGAATCTGCCTGGCGACGCCCCTGCTCCTAGGATTGCAGTATTTTCATCACCCTGCCTTCCAAAAAACAGATTTAAAACTGATCAAAAAGTCTTGTTCCCGAGCATATGTGTGGAGTAATAAGCCTGGACGGTACTTGGCCAAGGCTCTTAGGGAGCAGAGAGCTTCCCTATTCGTCCCTCAGATAAAGAAATCAGATGGACAATTAGCATTTCTCACGGATGATATACTCGAGGCTTTTCGGAGTTATTACTCCAACCTATATAACCTCCATACAACAGCCTCATACTCCCAGCCTACACGGCACAATCAAGATTTGAAGGATTACCTTCAGAGGACCTCCCTCCCCACTCTTTCTCCGGAGCTTTTATCCTCCCTAGAAGACCCTTTCACTCAGACGGAGATTGTAGCAGCCATTACTTCCCTTCCAACGGGTAAAAGCCCAGGACCAGACGGCTACACGGCCAAATTCTACAAAGTTTTACGTGACGACCTATGGGCCCCACTCCTACAGGTCTTTAACTCAGTCTCCGACTCTTCCCCCTTTGACCCGACCTTCCTCAGGGCCCATATTACAGTAATCCCCAAAGACGGTAAGGACCCGACTCTGTGCCAGAGCTATAGACCAATCTCACTCATCAATACGGACGCTAAATTGTTCGCAAAACTGATCGCTTTAAGACTGACACCACTCTTAGGCGACATTATACACCTAGATCAGGTGGGCTTTATTCCCTCAAGGGAGGCGAGGGATAACACCCTGAAAACATTTACATTACTCAATTATATTAAACGCAGTGGTGTCCCCTGTATGCTGCTCTCGCTTGACGCAGAGAAGGCCTTTGATCGGGTGAACTGGACCTTCCTCTCAGGGGTCTTGTCCTCCCTAGGCTTGGGCCCTACTATAACAACGAAAATACTCGCACTATATAACTTCCCACAGGCTCAGGTTCGAGTTAACGGTTCCCTCTCTGCTCCCTTCGTCATTGGCAATGGTACCAGGCAGGGATGCCCCCTTTCCCCGCTTCTGTATGCACTGGTGATGGAACATCTACTACAGGCTATCCGGGCGGATGTCTCTATTCACGGAATTAGCTGTGGCAGCCATCATGTGAAGTGCTCTGCTTTTGCGGACGACCTGCTTTTGTATGTCTCCAACCCCCTAACTTCTCTACCTGCTATCCTGAAAGTACTACGGGATTTTGGTTCCCTCAGTAACCACAAAGTAAACATGTCCAAAAGTGTGGCGTTGAACCTCACCCTTAAGTCGGAGATGGTGAATCAGATTAAGCAACACTACTCCTTCTCCTGGGCCACCAACTCGGTCAAATACCTTGGTGTCCACATCCCTTCGTGCTTATCTAAAGCCTTTGACCTTAACTTCTCCCCCTTGCTGCGACTTGTCCAGGGGGACCTCTCTAAATGGGATAGAAGGGACTTCTCTTGGCTGGGTCGCATTAACGTCCTGAAAATGAACGTTCTGCCCCGTCTCCTTTACCTTTTCCAGGCGGTTCCAGTCCTTATCCCCAAGTCCTTTTTCCAGTGCCTCCAGAAGGCCATTACGCAGTTTGTATGGGCTGGAAAGAGACCTAGAGTTGCAAAAGCAACGTTACTTAGGCCCAAGGTGGACGGGGGTTTAGCTCTCCCAAATTTTCAAGCATATTACCTGGCTGCCTCGGCGGTTAGAATCTTGGATTGCTTCCATCACGCTCAGTCCAAGCTCTGGGTTCAGCTGGAGTCTGCAATGTATGGAGGCCCCACGGCAACCACCCCCTGGTTAACACCAGAATGGCTACCCAAAAAATCTCTAAACTCTGTTCCTCTGATTGCACAGACCGTGGTGAGCACACACAGATCGTATCCTTCTTCAATGCACATATTTAAAGCTGGGGGTCCACTTACCCCCATCACGGGCAACCCAGGGCTCCCTGAGACATTGAGAAGCCGGAGCTGTGGTCTGGGTGGGGAGAGGGGATTTGGGGAAAACAGGGATGTGCTCGAGGACAACGCACTTAAGCCATATCACGATCTTGCGGCAACATCAGAAATGGTCAAGTTCTCTAGATTTCATTACTACCAGCTGAGTAGTTTCTTTTCTGTACGGAGAATCTCCCTGGCTTTATGTAGAGCCCCTACTATTTTTGAATCTTGGTGCCTACAGAGGACCCACAACACACACTTGCTCTCAAAGGTTTATGATCTGTTGGTGTCCATGGCGGAACCCCCTGAGCTGCCCTTCCAGACAGCCTGGGAGAAGGAACTCTCGAGAAAACTCTCCCCTGAGGACTGGAGAAAGGTGTTTTCCCTTGCTCATGGTACTTCAGTGTCAGTAAGGGTACAAGAATTAAATTATAAAATCATCACTCGTTGGTACAGAGTGCCAGCCCTTTTGCACACACTCTTCCCCTCAGTCTCAAACCTTTGCTGGCGCTGTCTTAAAGAGGAGGGCACGATGCTACATATATGGTGGGGGTGCAGTTCCCTACAGCCTTTCTGGCTTAAGGTTCTCGACGTGATCCACTTAATTTGTGGTGAAAGACTGCAGAACGACCCAGCTTTCCTCCTTATGTTCGCATCACAGCGTCCAATTCACTCCCTGAAGGGACAGCTATTACCCTTCCTACTCAATGCTGCAAAGGCAGTGATACCGAGACTGTGGCGCTCCACCTCTCCCCCCTCACTGACAGACTGGCTCAAGGAAGTACATACAATGTGTAGAATGGAAGAGATACGCTGTGAGTCATACCTAGACTCAGACCATTTCTTCACAGTTTGGAACGATTGGTTGACATTCTGTAAGTCTACCCACTACTCCACCATCATCTAGAGGAACCACTGCGACTGTGGGCACTACTTCTCACTGGTTTAGATTGCTGACGATGTGGAACTGATTGCGACTGGCCTCCCCTATCTCTAGTTGGTTAAAGTTCACAGGCCTGTTGCCTTGATTTAGGAGAATTTTCTTCTGTCTTTCCTTTCTTGCTGATCTGGACAAAAGCGGTTCTCTTCCTATACTCGACTAAAGTACAGGGTCTCTCTTTCTCTTACTTAGTTCCCCCTTGCCATAAGGAGGATATCTCTAACCTCAAGACATCCTTTCCCTTTACAGACCTTTTCTGCAGGGAAACATGTACTTGCTAACTACTTCATCTCCTAATGATCATCGGTTAGCCATTTCTCCATTTAATACCCTTCCTTAAAAGGTATGACTATATTTCCATAATCAATATGTATATGCTGAATCTCATTATTGTATACGCCTCTATAACCGCCATATATTGATGATGTTCGCACCTCTTTTGTCCTTGTCATTGTATAACGTTATTATGACTTGAATAAAACTTTGAATAAAAAAAAAAAAAAAAAAAAGTCTTGTTCCCAAAAAATGATACCAATAAAAAACGTCAACTCATCCCACAAAAAACAAGCCCCTACACAGCTCCGTACACAGAAAATAAAAAAGTTATGGCTCTCAGACTGCGACGATGCAAAAACGTGTTTTCCATTTTGAATAAAAGTGTTTTTATTGTTTTAAAACAGGGAAAAAAATGAAAAAAAATTTACAAATTTGGTATCCCCTGTAATGTATCAACATTTCTGAGTAAAGCTGAAAGTCATTTATCCCCCCGGTGACCGCTGTAAAAAAAAAAAAAAAAAACTAAACCCGGAAAAAGTTGTTTTTTTTTTTTCAAAATGCCTCACAAAAAAACCCTAAATAAAAAGTGAAAACCCGCGTCATATGGGCCCCCTTAAAAGGTTTTAATAAAAACCGTCAAATCATCCACAAAAACAAGCCCATTTTTCAGCTCCGTTACAGAAAAATAAAAAAAATTTGGTTGTAAAAATGGACAACATTAAAAAAGCAATTTTTTTTATTTGACCTATTTCTATTGTGTAAAAAATAATTTAAAACGTTAAAAAAAAAACATAAAATGTTTATCGTGTGATTGTGCCCCCAAATCCCATAGTAAAAATTATCCTGTTTTTTTACCGTACGGGGGAAAAATTGAAGAAAAGGGAAACCCAAAAAAAAATGGCGGCTTGCATTCCCCCCTCCCCCCCCCCCCCCATTTTCTGGCCCAATACTGAAAAAAACCTATGGAAAAAACCTGTGCAACCCCAAAAAAGCACAGTACGCCCTAGATTGGGATCCCCGAGGGGGTTGAATCCAAAAAGGGGCAACTTCTGGGAAAGGGTTTTACCTGTTCTGGGGCCCTTTGGGGGGGTTTGCAAAATGTTTCTGGCCCAAAAAAAGCTGTTTTTCACCCACATTAGGGTATTGGGCCCAATTTGGAAAAAAAATTGCGTGACAAAAATTTTTGGGGGCTTTTTTCCGGGGTTCCTTGTAAAAAAAAAACAATTTTTAGCTAAAATTGCCCGTTTGCTGGAAAAAATAACATTTTTTAAAATTTTTCAGGGGTGAACACTAAAAAAAAAATTGTTTAATTACCCGTGGGGTCCCCAAAACCCCAATGCACCCTGGATATATTCCTTAAGGGGTGTAGTTTGAAATATGGGGTCTTTTTAGAGGTGTTTATTAAATTTTAACAACTTAGGACGTCTGCAAAACTGAAATGGCGCCTAAATAAAATCGGAATGAAAATGAGACCCCAGAGTCTAGTAGATGCTCCTCCTACTCTGGGGCTTGTGGTTGAGCCAAATCGCGCACTAGGCCCACATATGGGATATCTCTGAAAATGGCACAGTCTGGGGAATCAATATTAAGTTGCATTTCCATGGTAACATCTATCGTATTCCTGTGAATGATGGATAAAAATTGAAACTCTACAAAAAAAAGTGACATTTTGAAATTTCAGCTCCACTTTGCCATAATTTCTGTGAAACACCTAATGGGTTAAAAAACTTCCTAAATGCTGTTTTGAATACTTTAAAGGGTGTAGTTTCTTTTGATGAAGTCATTTATGGGGGTATCTAACATACAGGCCAATCAAATTTACTTTAGAACTGGACTGGTCCCTAAAAAAATGTATATTGCAAATTTTCTTAAAAATTTAAAAAATTACTACTAAATTTTTAAGCCCCTAATGAGTAAATAAAAAAAGACATTTTAAAAAAAGATCCCAACCACAGTAGACTAGGTTTTTTGCTATTATAACTATTTTGTGTGGAATAAAGACTATCTTCTTACGACAAAAATTTTTGAAGCTTAAAAAATGGTAATTTTTTTCAAATTTTCAGATTTTTTGATATTTTTCACAAATAAAAAAAGGACTTTTTGGGCCCAAAAAATTTTTACTTCTTAAAGCACAATGTGTCACAAAAAAAAATTAAAAATCCAGGGAAGGTAAAAGTGCAAAAAGTTTTCTCAGTACGTACCAGCCAGATTTAAAAAATGGCTCTGTCAGAGAGGCCAAAAGGGCCCCGGGCCGGGGGGGTTAAATATCTAAAATTAAGCATCTTACAGAAAAAGGGGCACAGTGCGGGAAACAACATGTCTGTACGGCTTTGTGCTGTCCTCGGCAACGGGGGGCATAATCTATGTGACAGGTTCTCTTTAAGGACTCTGGGATGTTATATGTAACACCACCAATGTTGTAGCACAGAAGCTTTGTTTACAGTTGAAATATCATTAGTGTTGAGTCTTTCTTAGGTCACTTGTTACATTAATTGAACATAGTAAGGGTCTGTCCACAAGGCATGGTTTCTTGGTCAGATTTTCAGATGGTTTGCAGTTCTGAAAACCGAAAAGAAACCATCCCCTTAGACTTTAATAGAAAATCCGTTACAAAAAACTTGGAACATGCACAATCTTCCTCTCCGTCTTCTGGCAGAAGGCGTGCAAATTCAGCTGATGGGGGATGGGCGAATCCGCAAACTGTGGATAGAACCGTCCCCCAAAACCATGCAAAACACAATAAAATACCGGCCGGATCCTTAAACAGAATCTGATTGGCATTTTACATAGGGCTGTGGGGCCTCACCCTAAGGCCTGTTCACACGGCTTAAAAGGGGGCCGTATTTGGCCCTAATTCGGCCAAAGTGCCAAAAGGGCGTAAACGGCCCATTCATTAGGGTTTAATCCACAGTCTCTAGAGAATATGGATTACTCTCCTCCCCCCTGCTCGGCGAATCCCCCCGGCGGGGGAGAAAATTGAATGTCACTTTCTAGCGGCTTTTAACCCCCCGCTACAGTGATTCTCTATGAGGGCGGGGGGGCCCGGCCCCCCCGCCCCCCCCCCCGCCCCCCGCCCCGGCCCCACGCGTAACTGCGGGGGAAAAATTACGCCCCGCAGTTAACCCGTGTGAACATAGCCTAATAGTTCCTGCTGATAACTCAGCTGTAGATTTTGGTCTTTAGTCAGATTACTACAAATCAAGGAGGTTACAGTCATAAGAGTTCCTTTTGTTGGGTTAGAGTTCTCTTCTTTTTTTACCCTTTTTGAGAAATGTAAAGTCATTGTTAGGTTTGGTAGCTTCATCAATAGTTGGAAGGTCTGACAGCACTTTATAAATGTGTTCCTTTACGAGACACATTTAAGTGCGCCCAAAAAAAAAGTGTCTGTGCCTTAATTTGTCAGCCAGAAATTAGCATTCGATTAGGAGATATTTTTTTAAGCACATTTGTTAGCACCCTTTTTACATTGTTAACTTATAAAAAGGAGCGCCAACCCCCCAAGAACTGCCACAAACAAAAGTATCAAGGATGTTGGACGTCTGCACATTTTTGGTGCTGCCCATTTCATACATGTTGTGCTTAAGTTAGTAATACATTTTGGTCTATACAATCCTTGTTTGCTTGTGAAAAATATCAAAATGTCATGAAAGTTAGGTTCAAAAATTAAAGATAAAAAATGTCTGCATATCATATATTTGTAAAACAAAATCAAAAGCAAATTAGTCACAAAATTAGAAATTTAGTCCCGACTTCCGGGGGCGGGACTACTGGAAAAAAGTGGCCGGGGTTTTTACCCAGCCCCCAACAAGGCTCCGCAAAAAAAACCATAGAATTCACCCGCAGACCACCTTTGTCTCCCACCCAAGGGTACACAGGGGTGCACAAAAAGCTTGCTGCACCGGGTGCCCCCGAGTTGGGGTCCTCAAAGATACCCCGGGAAGCCAAGGGATCAACTCAGTTTTCCGCTAGCCTAGCTGCCTTTCCGCGGCGGCCATCATAAGGCGCATGTGAAAGCGACATGCACAGCATCGCCTGTGGACGGAGAGGACTATACCACTTGCAAGCCTCCGATACCCCCCCGATCCTACCTAAAAGGCACAACGGGACTTCTGCCGAGGGACCGGACCGACGTGTGTGTCCCGAGATCCTCGCGCGGCTTTTCCTGCTCTTGGCGGACGAGGACTGGGCTCACGGCCACTGACGGAGATCCCGCGCGGTGGGACCGGACAGCCTACAACGCGCTGAAAGCAGCGGCGAAACGCCGCACCGGCCGTGGATCCTTCTGTGCGTCGTGAGAGCGCCTATTGTCGGAGCCCTTACGGCCAGGTGCCGCGGCTTCCTCCGAGACCGGAACAACGGCTCCAGTGTCCTTAATCAGCTGCCCTGCGACCGACGCCGAGGTCCGGACCTGAAGCGCAGCAGCACGGGCCCCGTGCCAGATCCTGTCTTGCCGACTGTCTTGACGGGACTACAGGTGGGAGCATCGCTTACTATTTGGGGGACACGTTCCTGTGATACTGTCCTTGTCTCTCCCCCTACATTCCGGCTGCACATCAGTGGCGGGAACAGCGGCCATTTTGAGAGGTGGACTCGGGCGGGAAAAGTCTCCATCTCCTCACCGCTACCCCAGAGTGTAGACCAAAGCCTACCTCCACCTGCTACCTTTTTACGCTCTCACCCCAACCTATAAATAAACAGCTGCCATAAAGTGCCCTGCCACATCAGGGGCACTCAAGATCAGCAGGTCTTGTCAGCCTCCTTCAGACCTAACTGACCCACAACAGCCCCATAGGCGGGAAACGCTGCCATTCTCAAATCCTGCCTTTGAATCATCACGTACTGCCATACAGAGGCAAAACCCCTAAAACAGCACAAACTTCACCATCAAAAGAGAATTTAATTTCAAAGTTTTCATCCATATCTGGAACAAAAGGGGTTACTACGGGCCAGCCTGCCTATACCCAAACATCCCCCCCTCTCTTCACATCGCATCCCACTGTAGGACTTGGCCCACGGATAATTCCTTGTCTCATAGTGACATCTAGTGGCTGCACTCAGTACTTCCACTACAAATATCTCTTCTGACTAAACAACTCTACCTCTGCACATTAGCGCCATCTCGCGGGGTATTATTCTACTACACCCATCTTTCAAGACTCTGCAACATACCATCCCAAAGGTGGAGCACGCACCCTAATATTATCACTCCTCGTCTGGGTTCTTTACTTAATATGCAACAGTGAACACGACCTATGGTAGGGTCTAACATCTAACTGGCTTGTCGGCTGCCATTCCTCTCTCTCCCATATATGATGGACAAATTTCTACAAAACTCCTATACTCCGCTCACACAACGACAAAAAAGACTCTGTCAACCGACGCAACTATCTCCTTCTGTTAAGACCAGAGGCCAAGCACAGAAAGACAAAAAGATGCCAAAACTCAACTCTCCCAAACCACAAATCACAGGGGGTTCGCAAATCCCTCCCAGCCCTAAGGATATCACACCGCCCAATTTGTCTCCTCCAACTAGCCCAGCGGTATCTCAATCCTGGGAAAATGACCATGCAATATCTGTGGCGCAGGAAGTCATCCGCCTCATAACACCATACTTTGACAAAAGAATCGACACGATTCAAGCATCTATCAACTCTGCTCTAGCGCAGATCACTACTAACGCTCAAAAAATTGTGGACCTCGAAACAAGAATCGTTTCCTGTGAATCCACCATGTTTCCTGCGGAACATGACATCTCTCAAAACCAAAATGGCACTATTATCCTGCGCGACAAGTTGGAAGACCTTGAAAATCACGAACGTCGCAACAATCTGCGCTTTGTCGGGATCCCGGAGACTGTCCCGGCGGAGGCTCTCCCTCTCTATCTGGCCAAAAACCTGGCAACAGCTCTAAATCTGGATTTACCACAAGACCCTCTCTACATTGAAAGGGCCTATCGCCTGGGTCCACCTCGGAGGGAGAGGGATGGCAAGCCACGTCAAGTCATAGCGAGATACGCCAATTGGACCGTCAAAGAAATGGTGCTGAGGGCATATCGAAACCAACGATCTCTCACCGTGGATGGAAATCCCATCCTAATTTTTCAGGACTTCTCGCTGGCTGTGACCTCCAAGAGAAAGGCCTTCACCCCATTATGTCGCCTTCTATACGAACGCAACATTCGTTTCCAGCTCCTTTTCCCGGCCCGTTTGAGGGTCACCACCAATGGCAAGACCAGCATCTATGAGAACCCTGATGAGGCCCGTCGGCACCTACTACCGCATGAACCGGATCAGGCCTGACAAGATTCGGACTAGACAGCGTGTCTCAGCTTGATCCCAGGCCATGTATTGGCCCGCCTTTCAAGTATTGTCGAAATGATACCTGTACAATGTTTGATATTTTCCTTTGTTCTCCGCTTTCTCTTTACCCTAGTTAGTCCTCTAGCCCGGGAAGCCTGCCTATCTGTTTGGGGGGGAGCGTCTGGCCGATTGGAGAGATCCACACCGAGGGAGTCCGTTGCTCGCTGGGACGGGGGACCTTCTCTCACCGCTCTACCACCTCGGCATCCACTACCACCGCCATCTGGAATAGGATGAGTACCAATCCCTTCACACCGACAACCCACACACACTCAAACACCTCTCTTCGCTTTGTCACATGGAACGTGGCAGGGTTGAACACACCGATCAAACGTAAAAAGATTCGGACCCATTTAAAGAGGCTGGGGGCACAGGTCATATTTCTCCAGGAAACACATTGGAGACGGGAGGACCAGGGGCTTTTGAAGGCTTCCTGGCTGGATAGCTGTCACACAGCCTCCTACTCATCTAAATCTCGGGGAGTGGCGATCCTATTTCATAGCTCACTCTCCCCGACGATCCATGATTCATACGCAGATTCCTTTGGGACGGTTTCTCTACCTAGATGTAACGATACACAGCACACGATACTCCTTACTAAACGTTTATGCTCCGAACCACCCTAATACCGACTTCTATTCGTCTCTATTTAGCTTCCTACTAGGTAAACAACTAAACACACTTATTATAGGAGGAGACTTCAACATGACCCTGCAACCAGACCTCGACAGATCAGCCCCAACCACTCAGGACCTGCCTGCTGCTTCAGTGGTCCTATCTCTAATGAACCACTTCTCCATTTGTGACCCTTGGCGCACTCTAAACCTCTCTACAAGAGACTACACCTTCTACTCAGCAGTTCACAAGAGCCATTCTAGAATAGACTTTTTTCTGACACCAACACATACTTTTCACTCCATACGTAGGGCCAGAGTATAAAACATTTTAATCTCGGATCACGCTCCGGTAACATATGACTTGTCCAACGGCAATACAACCCCACGGTCATTTAATTGGAGATTCCCCTCTTACTTGATCCACTCAGAGGATTTCAAAAGTTACCTCACAACCCACTGGTCCAACTTCCAGGATGATAATATTGAACACATAGATGACACGGGCATTTACTGGCCAACTTCAAAGGCTGTAATGCGTGGCCATATAATCTCATACCTGACCTTCAAAAAGAGGGAGACGAACAAAAAATTTTCTACACTTCACACAGACCTCACACTAGCCCACCGGGAGTACTTAACCACGCCCACCCCAGAAAACAACGACAAATACACATCAGCAAAATCTTTACTGGAAAGCTTCCTAGAAGGGCAAGCCAAATGGGGCATAGAAGCTCAAAAAAACAAATATTTTCGCTGGGGTAATCGACTCGGGTCATTACTGGCAAAGGCGGGTAGACCGACCCAGACCAAATCTCATATCTTACACTTGCAAGACCCAGTCTCTCGAAAGATAACCTCAGAGACAACACACATTCAACACATATTTACCCAGTACATTTTCAGATTTTTATAAAGAAAGACCTTACGACTCCCCGGGAACTTGGACCCTCCTTAACGGAGTGAAACTGCCAGGTCTGTCCACGGAGGCCAGCTCGGCTC
This sequence comes from Phyllomedusa bahiana, assembly GCA_025379985.1. Taxonomy (NCBI): domain Eukaryota; kingdom Metazoa; phylum Chordata; class Amphibia; order Anura; family Hylidae; genus Phyllomedusa; species Phyllomedusa bahiana. Next base: position 3,721 of record JAODAL010014372.1, on the reverse strand, counting down.
TGGAAGCCGACATCTCGGACACCGAGGTCTGCCATGCGCTCGCCCGTCACCCCCATCACAAGACACCCGGCCCAGACGGCCTGTCCTCAGAATACTATAGTATCCTGAAACCCAACATAACTGGCCCTCTAACGGCATATCTTAATGCTATTTACAAAAGTCACATAGACCCTGCGGACTTTTATGCATCCCGAACCATACTTATCCCAAAGCCACAAAAAGACCCAACACTGCCCCAGGCATATCGTCCCATCTCTCTCCTCAATCAAGACTATAAAGTTCTAACCAAAATCATAGCAGATCGCATGCAGTCCATCATAAACCCTCTTCTAACAACCTCGCAACTAGGTTTCCTACAAAACAAGCACTCTACGATGGGCATACGCACGGCCATAGCAACCACGACTCAATTTCATGACCCCACACGACCCATTGCCATGTTGCTGAGTCTCGACGCCGAAAAGGCCTTCGACTCTGTGTCATGGAAATTTCTCAACACCACCCTACGCTATCGTGGCTTTGGGGATAAATTCCTTGCCTTCCTGAGTCGCAGCCAGGCACACTCTGCCACGGTCCTCACGGTGAACGGTCTAAACTCCAATATAATCCCAATCCAAAGGGGCACACGCCAGGGGTGTCCGCTCTCCCCCCTCCTTTTCAACCTGTCAATAGACCCATTCATCCGTCACCTCGAGACAGTAACCCCATTTCAAGGAATTCGACTAGGTTCCCAGGAGATCAAATTAACAGCATTTGCGGACGACCTATTATTATATATCTCCAATCCAGCTGCATGCCTACCGGATATCTTAGCAGATATCCAAAAATACGGGACATTATCGGGTTTTAAGGTGAACGAAAATAAATCGGAAGCCTTACTCTTAAAAGGGAGGTCAAAGCCATCCTGGTCCCCACTCTATCCCTTCAAGTGGCAAAAGGAGTCTCTCACATATTTGGGAGTCCAGATAACCAGGAAAGCAACCTCCTTACACTCTGCTAATATAAGACCGTTCCTTAACTCCCTTGAGTCCCACTTCACTGTTTGGAAAAATCTTACACTTTCACCCCTAGGTAGAGCTAACATTATCAAACTAATAATATTCCCCAAACTCCTCTACATCCTTCAATCACTCCCAATATATCTTGCACCTAAAGACCTGAACTGCATCAACTCTAGTTTTAGGAGATTCATATGGAATAATCGCAGACCTAGAATCGCCATGAAGGTCTTGTGCCAGCAGAAGAAAAATGGTGGAATCAATTTTCCCCAGATTCAACTATACAACCTGGCGACTCAACTCAGGGTAATAGGGGATTGGGTGCTCAACACCTCAATATACACCAACGTTAATATAGACCAACAACTAACACCAGAAATCTCCCTAGTTAGTGTTTTACATCTGCCATTTACAGACATTCCTCCACACCTCAAATCGAACCCTCTCATAACCAGGGCCTGGAAGACATGGACTAGGGCAAGACAATTGCTCGGCCTTAACCAAAGATATTCACTTCTACTTCCCTTCGTGGGGAATCCACCCTTCCAGGGGGGGCGGGCGCATGGCAGATTCTCTCTCTGGCGACAGGGGGAGGGGGGGAGGGGGGATAGGGAGGATAGGCGATCTGATAGATTCCACGGAAAGGAAACCGCTCCCTTATAACGAAGCTAGATTGAAATTCACTTCTATAGACGCTCATTCCTTTCATTATTTACAAGCCTATGGCTATATATATGGGGTCATCAAAGACCTCACAGATCAGGATTGGGATGACCCTTTTCTGGCATTGACCTCTTCTTCTCATATGTCCAAGGGACAAATCACACGCCATTATAACTCCCTCCGATCCCCGCTGGATTACACCACCAAACAACAGGGCCTGTCTTCCTGGACTCACTCCCTCGGATCTATCTCTCCGGATGATATCCTTACCTCTCTAACTATGGCGGCTAAATTCATTCCCTCCATGTCCTACTGGGAGATGTCATTACGCATTGCGCACAGGGCATACGTTTCTCCACGCAGGGGTTATCTCATAGGCACCTCCCCCATGCACACATGCCCCAAATGTTTCTCCCCCCATGCCGATCTCTTACATTGTTTGTGGTCCTGTCCTCAAATTAAATCATTCTGGTCTCGGGTTCGCTCGTTCGTGGTCACGAACTTACTCCCCTCCTGCCCAGACACACCGGAATGGTGCATCTTTGGCTTCCTACCAACTGGGTCCCCCAGCCTCTTTGGGTACCAAAGGAAACTACTATATTACATATCAGCAGCAGCCAGAAAATCGATACTGCAGTGTTGGATCCATCCTTCTCCGCCGACCCACCAATTATTTTTAGACAAACTGTCTCATCTATTCCGGATGGACTGGGTGGAAACCTCCCTTTACAGGGAACAAAAAGGCAAACAGTTCTATCAGTTATGGAAAAACTTCATCTCCTTACTCCCAGCTCATATTCGATCCAAACTTAAACAAAACTTCAGCCTTACCACTTGGTACCAGGGAAAACCAGATCGCTGGCGACCCATCCTGGCTGGTGACCCCTCTTCTCGCTTTCTTCTCTCACTTCTCGTACATTAATAGTGGTGTTGTCAATAATCTTGGGTGACGGTGGATCTTTCCTTCACTTGCGGGCGGGCCAGGCGCCTCTCCCCTCCCGGGCATTTCCCCCTCTTTCCCCTTTCCTCCTTTCCTCCTGTTTGTCAACCCTATATTACCTACACTCTTTTGTCAGATATTAGGGAGTCACCCTGGGAAGTGAATGGCCAACCTTCGATGCTCGTCTCCACTTCTGGTGGGCAACAACATGTCGTGTAGTAACATGGAGCCCTATGAGGTCGCAGGCGAGTGGACAGGGGCAGTCATGACACTGGGTGACGCCCATTCTATCTCCCCATCCTACTTGGTTTTCATCACGCAGACCTAAAGCACATAGCCCTTCTCTCGCAGCTTCTCACGTTTCCTTGTATACTATTGTACTTAATTCAGGGAATATTCCAAAACGTGGTCAATGAATACATGGAACATCTTCGTTGACTATATCTACATAAGGTCAACCAGGCAATGGAGCACTCCCTGTTATAATGTTTTCCCTCTCCGATCCGTCATAACGGTGATCCCAGCGATACATGTTAAGAGGAAACCGCCTATATTATTACGCTTAGCTTTTTTTTTTTTTGGCTTACCTTTAATGTTATACGTAAAAAGAATACTTTTGCAAAGCACATTGTTCCGTTTATATAGTTTATTACGTCACGTGATCTCCCTGCACACTGCCATACTTAACTAGCAGGTGACCCCTGAAATATATTCAATGTCCATATAGAATATCTCCACGAACCATACCTGCTTACGGTTGCTCAGAATGCAGAATACTCTGTCAGTGTATTTTCTTTGTTATTCACTATAGGGGTAACACTTATGATATATGTAAAGAAGTGTAACAGTTACCTTAATATTCTCAACCTCTTTTGGTTTGCATTTTAATAGTTTATGTAAACAGCAAATTTTCAATAAAAACATGTTGGAAAAAAAAAGAAATTTAGTCCCAATTTTGTACATTTTCAAGAAAATTTGCAACACAGATTTTTTTAGGGACCAGTCTGGTTTCTGACGTGGCCTTGACGGGCCTGTTTGTTAGACACCCCATAAGTGATTCTATCGTGGAACCTGCATCCATCAAAGTATTCAAAAAAGCATTTAGAAAGTTTGAAATTTT
>JAODAL010014371.1:0-87737 GCA_025379985.1 Phyllomedusa bahiana | reverse complement strand
CCCCCGACCGGGGTTTTGTCCTTCAGCTTCTTCCAGGGCATGGAGTTTGAAGGCAAACCCCCCCTGGTGGGGAAAACATTATGATCTGAGGTGTATTTTCTTGCCGTTTTCTGGGATAACTCATCCATGTGGAAGGTAGTCTCAACTGATTTGGGTATGCATTCATCATTGCAGATCACATACACCCATACATGCTGATTGTTTTTTTCAGCAGGACAAAACGACATGTCACATGGCTAGACATTTCCAACGTTAGTTGGAAGAGCATGACCAAGACTTCCAAGTACTACCCTGGGCCCCTAATTTACCCAGACTTGAACCCAATTGAACATCTGTGGGACCACCCTGATTGTTGTGTTCGCTCAATGGTTCCTCCTCACACACCCTCCCACAGGTGTGGGATGCACTGCAGTCAGCATGGCTCCAGATTCCTGTGACATCCTACCAGGACCTTATTGAGTCACTCCCAGTCAATCTAGCTGCACATGGTGTTTACGCTGGATATTATAATATACTATATAATAATATGACTTGACTGTGTGTATATCAATCTGCTTAGCTTTAGCTGCTATCTCATGATGTAGATAGATTCAACAGTACTTTCGTGATAAAAACATTCCTTTTAATATATCCAAACTCCTCCTTCCCAAAAGATAAAAAAATGTTCAGTGGTTTCTTAATTACATTTTAAAAGCTATCTGAGATGTAGACATACACTACATCTAGCTTACGCGTTTCAGGTTTTCCAAATCAGCCCTTGGTCATAGTTGATACGACTAAGGGCTGATTTTGAAAGCCTAAAAATGTGAGCATTATGGGGGACATGTGTGAAATTTGATTTCATGCGCATAATAATAGCCTAGAATACGCCTGATTTATAAACCTGCTCTACAGCGGGTCATAAATGAGGCACATTCTAGCGCTAGGGTGTCATTTGTGGCTAAGGTATACCACTTTGAAAGTGGTTTACCTGTTCCAGCTGTGATGCACCTAGAAATGCCATAGTGAAGCTATAAATATGTAGCTTCTCTACGGTTCTAGTGCGTCCTGCCCCGCAGGAGATTTAAAAATGTATGAACGAGACTGCGCCTGATATCAGGCTGTAAAGACGCCAGATATCTGGTACAGCCCCGTTCATACATGTCGCCCTATATCTCAGATGGCTTTTAAAACGCTATAATAATTTCTGAGCCGTTTTATAGAACATTGACTATATGTTTTTTGTTTCAATTTTGGAGCTGATGGAATTGGTCCGCACCTGATCCGTGCATCTTATACACATAGGGTGACATGTATGAAGCTCGCCACGTCGGGGCGCATCTTTCCGCCAGTTTTCCGGCGAAATTTGCGCCTGATTTATGTCGGCGTTGGGGCGCGCTAATACATACTATGTAGAGTCTGCCTCGCCAGTGTGTGAGGTGCAGTGCGGGACTTAGGGGCAGTGCGGGGCTGCGCCTAAGATTCGCCGCCCGAGGTAGTGCGCTCATAAATATCATGTAAAGTCCGCCGAGCCTCGCCAGTGTGTGGGGCGCAGTGCGGGGACTTAGGCACAGTGCGGGGACTGAGGCGCAGTGCGGCGCTGCGCCTAAGATTCGCCGTCCGAGGAGGTGCGATCATACATGCGGGGAAAAGTTCCCTGCGCCTCGCCAGTGTGTGGGGCGCAGTGCGGGACTTAGGCGCAGTGCGGAACTGCGCCTCACATGTATTCCGATTCGAGACAGGCTGGAAATGAGCGAGAAATCATTAAAGATGTCCGTGCAGCATGGAGTATGAATCAAAAAAATCGCCTTTATAAAGGCATAAAACATTATCAGAAAAGAGTCAAACCCCTAAAAAAATACATAATAAAATCACTTTCCAAAAATCTAGAACGGCGCTAATCGGGAATTTGGATATTTGAAATTCCCGGGAAAACGTAATTAAAATTCTGTAAGCTATTCTTTGTCGGCAGAAACCAGCCCAAACAAAATGGGAACACAGTAAACCCATTAAAACCTTGGAAAATTTTGGGGACCAATCAAAATCAAAGGGGGGGGCAGTTCAAAATACAGAAAAATCAGAAAAAAGAGCTGATTGGTTAAACTCGGGGGCTTGGCAACTGGGCCAAACAAAAATGGGAGCACAAGACCATTATAACCTAGGGGAAACGTTTTGGATCAATCAAAACAAAGGCGGGGACATTAAAAATACAAAAAAAAATGCAGAAAAGAGCTGTTTGGGGTTGAACTAGGGGGGGCTTGCTATCCAGCCAATCAAGCGCGACTACTTTTTCCCTTTTGTAGTCAATGGAGAGATCGCGGCAATGAAATCTCAGCCCCCGGCGGATGGAGTATGTTTAAAAAAATCATTTTTATTAAGTGTAAAAATTTTCTCTAAAAAAGGCAAACCTTCTATAAACATAAATCAATTAAACCCCCGAACAAGCGTTTGTCGCCAGCCCGGGCCTACATCGGGTTTGCAATTGGAATTGCCGGGAAAAAAGTAATTCAAATTTTTTTAAGCTCTTCTATTGGTCGCAAAACCCAAACAATCAGAAAGGAGCACAGTGCCCATTTAACCTATGGAGGATATTGCCCAAAATCAAAAGAGGACAGGGACCATTTCCTAGGAGAAATATGCCCAAATCAAAAGGGGGACGTTCAAAATACAGAAAAAATGCAGAAAAAGCTAAATTGGTTGAGCAAACGGGGGGCTGTTCCCACCTCAGAGGGGAGCTATTTCCCTTTGGCCTAGGGAAAAGATAGGCGAACCCAAATTGGCGGGGTGCGGATGGGAAGGGGAATAAAAAAAAAATCTTTTTTTTTAATTAAAATTATTAATAAAGGGGCCTGAAATTTTCTCAAAAAAAATAGTCAAATCCCTAACCCTTTGCCCGAGACCCCGGCGCAACTGGGGTTTTAATATAAGAATTCCGGGTTACGAAATTTTTCAAATTTTTAACTCTTTGATCGGCGAAAAAAACGCCAATAAAGGGGACAAATCCTCCATAGTAAATAAAGGCTCGCGCCTGATTGGCGGGGTAGCCCGCCCCCGCTAGTCACCAATTTAGCTCTTTTCTGCATTTTAACTTTATTTTGAACTGCCCCGCCTTTGATTTTGATTGGCCAAAACTTTTCCCTAGGTTTTTAATGGTTCACTGTCTCCATTTCTGTTGGCTGTTTCTGCCCACCATCGAAAACTTACAGAATTTAATTACGTATTTTTCCCGGCAATTTCCTTATCTAATTCTGATGTTCGCCGTTCTAGTTTTTTGGGAAAATGATTTTTATTATTTTTTTATTTTTAAAGGGTTTTAGCTCTTTTCTGATAAGTTTTCCCCCTTTATAAAGGGGATTTTTTTTAAACATACCCTGAGCGCCGAGATTTCTTTTTTGATTTTATTTTTTCCCCGCATGTTCCGTTCCCCGCTTCACTTCGCCTCCCCCGAGCATTTGACCAAATCAAATATTTTTCCCGTCGGAAACTGCCCCAGCGCTGCAATGCGCTGCACTTGGGCCGACCCGCGATGTAATGCCTCGGTTTTTTGGCGGCCCGTCCGCCCCGGAACGCCTACAAACCCCCCGCCCCACGCGGCCCATTGCCCGCCCCCATATGCGGGGACGCTGAAAATGGCGAACCGGCCCAACAATGCATCCCGCCCCGAAGGGGATTCGGGCCCGGGGGCGAGGTTCGCCAAAAAAAAAGGGGAAAAGCCCGTTCATACTGTCGCCCATATTTGTTGATGACTGGTATTTTTTTTCATACTTTTTTAATGGCATTGGTAACTAGGGGAAATAATACCCTTCAACATTTTTTTTATTTCCCTTTCCCCGATTTTCCCTGGCTTTTGAGACTCCAGTTTTTACATCTTTTGCTCTATAAGATTTTTTTATGAAAAAAAATCTAGGAAAGGCATAAGGGAAATTTTACACGGATTGCCGGGGAATTGCGGGGGCGGATTTCGCCCCCCAATTACGCCGGAGCCCTGCAGGGGGCGGGGAGGGGGGCCGGCAGCTCGCCGGCCCCATAGACATTTATTATTCACGGCGTGTACACTCCGTAAATAATGTGCATGTCACTTTCTCCCCCCTCGGCGGATTTGCCGAGGGGGGAGAAGAGACGGAATCCATAGTTCTCTATGAGAGCTGTGGATTACCGTAATGACTGGGACGGATTCCAGCCGTACTGCAGCGCAAATACGGAGTGCAGTACGGCTGCAATCCGTCCCAGAATGAGCCGTGTGAACGAGGCCTAACAAAGCATGCAGGAGGCATAAGGAAAACCATATGACAAAGAGTACATCTCACTGTGGAGGACCCAGCACTTCTCTGCAATATATAAACAGCCCAATGCTCTTCACATTTCTACAATTATTTTAGGTTATTTGCATCCTTGGCTTTTGGTGAACCTATATATATTATTTTCCATCCAATTTCACTGTTGACAGAACAAGTCAGAAGATCTGAATCAGTCATCACATTCATCACTATGCCAAAAACATTTCAATAGAGATCCATTTAGTAGAAGGTATGCAAATGTATCAGCAACTTGTGCTTACAGTCAGTCATATAAATAGTTTTCTAATTAGAAGTCATTTTTATTAAAATGCGGTTAAAAAAAAAAAAGAAAAGAGAAAAATATATATTAAAAAAATCAACATTTCTGCCAAGGTGGAAGCTCGGCATAAATTATCCCAAATCCAGATTATTATTACTAGACAACTTTGCAAATACAGATCCCAAATATTAGCTTACGAATGTGACAAGACTGGGAGTGTTATGTCTCTCACAGACGAGCGTTTAATAAATGCTAGTGAAACCGCATTAGATATTAATATTCAGCTTTGAAATAAAGATTTAAAAGGCGCTCACATATTTAAGCCTCCTAAATGAACATTTCTGTTTTTTCCGAATAATTTCTACCATCTGTGTCAAAATTCTGAGAAGGGAAGAAAAAAAAAATTGCGGTGGAACAAATGTTGGTTTTAGAAAACATTCTTAGTTCACTATTAAAATTGTCACACATTAACATCTCGGGCCATCTGCAGAGACGACACGCTCGGAGCAGCTTGCGAGTAAAAGTTGATTGGCTCAACGTTAAAAGTATGTAGCATCCTACTACTAGGTGAATGAAGCCTCTTTTTGGAAGTTCTTTTATACTTGGTGGTCTCCTTGCCTTATTTGGATCCCTGCCGCACTTCCAGATCACTGTCACTTATGAGGTGTGATGCTGCCATATGCAATAATGTAATATTGACAGCGTGTCTTAGAGCCCGGAATCTGTTGCACAATGGGAGATTTGACAGAATCTAACAAAGACGATTTAAGAAACGCGTGGTGTTATGACAGTAGTAATGGAATAAAATGTACAATTAAGTAACTGTCATATGGCAGGTTTTACTATAAATAGCAGACAATATCTTGCTGGTCTTCGTTAGGAGCTACTTTGTTTGTGATTTAGTATTATAAACTCAGTCAATGGATACTATAACCTATATCCAATTCCGTTTTCCATGTAGTGATTTTTGGCAACATCGTGTTAGTTTGTTCATCCCTGAATTCTAAGAACCATAACTCCTTAAATATTTCATGAACAGAGCCATAAAATGGGTTGATTTTTGAATTGTATTTCTAATAACCATTTAATGTTCCATATAATGTATTGAGAAGCAAAAAAAAAAAACATTTGAGTGAGCTGGAATGAAAAAAAAACAGAACACAATTGTGCAGTCATTGCTTTAATTTTTATTTTTATGGTGTTTACTATGTAGTATAAATAACATGTTAAAGGGGTTTTCCAACTCCCCCAAAAACGTAAAGATGGTTCTAAATGTATAAAATAACCTAAAAATGTACTCACCCTTCTAAAGGGGTGTCTTGAACCTAATAAATACTCGTGTCACATTTTAACGGGTACAGTAAGCACAGACACGTTCAACGCCGGGTATAGTGAATCCTCTGTGCCACCATGAGTGTAGATGGTAGGCTACTAGCGGTGGCAGCAAACATGCAGGACAAGGATACCAAGTACCGGTAGAGTTGACGGGTCACATCAGGTTTAGATGTAGACAGATAACCGATTCCTTGGCACAATGACAGGCTGGTACAAACGAGCATAACCATGGTCAGACAACAGACCCAGGCAGGTAACGGACTGGTACAACGTCAGGATAACAGCAGGGAATAGACTGGTGCAATGGCATTAACAACATGAGTAGATATTCAGGTAACTCAGGGGTTAACACAGGAACAGCAAAAAACCAACAGTGGTCAGGTGCTCAGATGTACATTAATGAACTGACCAGGAGCAGAGGCAGGAAGTTTCTTATATCCCAGAAGGTCACAGGTCATTGGACAGGTAATCAGTACACTATCCCTTCAAATCCAGACCAGCAGGAACGTGCGCTCCATAAGGAGCACGTGCAGACACAGACAGGAACACGGCCAGGTGAAGACTGTGGCCTGCATGGAGACAGGACCCCAGCAGCAGGTGCAGGAAACTAAGGGAGACACAGCCATGAGTGCGAGGACTGCAGCATGGAGCGTGATAGCAGCAAACATGTGCAGGGCCAAAGGCATAGCAGAGACATGGGCAAGTCCATGGTCCAAGACAGGGACCGCGGCGTGAACCGTGACAACTCGTTAGTCCATTGGGGAATGATTACAAATAGAAGAAAAAAAATAACTTGTAAACCCTCTTGTTCCAGCTTTGTGCTGTCTCTGTGATTCTGGCCAATGATTCCACCGTTCAGTCTTTACGCGAACCTCCACCAATCATAGGCCACAGCGGTCTTGTATGGTACATTCAGTGAAGGATCACCGGGACAGTATAACCGAGATGGGATCACCAGAATGGCCACGCCGCTGGAACAAGAAGGTTTACAAGGTTAGTTTATCTTTTTTCTTATATTTTAATCATGCTCCAATGAACCAATGAAACACCACTTAAATCTTTCACCTATCGAGCATTGAAGCTCTAGTGGTTACTCTAATGTTTGTTTGCATCAGGTTGGCATGTGACCACTGCAGCTAATCAGTTGCTTAAGCAGTCACATGCTGTTGAACGAACATCACCATTCAGGATGTGAACAACGTATGAGAGGTGATGCCAATGACACAGCATGTTACCGCCAGTTTAGGCCCAGTTTTGCCATCACAAAAGGTTGACCCCTTACACTAACATGTTTCCTAAATAGTTACTTTAGTTAGTTTTGGCTGTACCTAACAACCTTGGTATAGCCTTTGTTGGGTCCTTTGTTTGGATGAGCCTGTGGATAGCCTCTGGCTGGTGTTCCCTCACAAACTTATGAATGTCCTGATATTAGCAGAGGATGTTGCAGTTGTATTTATAAGAACTGTCCTACTTGTTATGACTTAGCCTCACCCAGAGAGGCAGAGGACCAATCCACCAAACTTACAATCATGTCTCCTTTTACTCCGAGGAATACAGCATCGCGATCATTGCTTCTTTCAAGAACAGAGACATTCTGTCTTCACCACCTCTGTGTAAAGTTCCAAGAGTGCGGGGCCAGCATGTGGATCCAAACTGAATACTCACAGTATCCCACAAGGACACCTGCAGCACCATCTTGATAAGTAGTTTGAAAAATGCTTCCAAGCTGAATGTTGTTAAGATTCATGCATTCAACACTACAACCCTAGTGGTGACGAGTTGCTAATGGAGCAGCTGGGAAAGCTTTAAACACTCACTCCTGACCATGGAGCATGCATGTTGATGAGCCTGACCAGCTTCTCCACCCAAACACTGTCTGTAATTATCAATTCCCAACAGACTTGATCTCAAATGGAATGAAATGTTAGTATGCCCCCTGATAAGAATGGTGACCCCTGTTATTTATGTGCTGTTCCACTGGACCAGTAGAAATTGCAATAAGATTACTGCCTGGTCGAATTATTATAGGACCTAAGAGAAGGCAAAGCACATAAGTATAGCACATAAACATCAAAGCCCTGTATGAGTAAAAAGGTTAGAACAATCTGCAGACTAAACCAAGCCCTAATGCCTTTCACATTGATCCTAAAGATGTTTAGATTACGTAAAGGGAAGGGTAGAACAAACTACAGACCTTAGTTACCACTCCTGTGAGGTGGAACTTCTTTTTTGGGATTTTCCTGCTCTGGGAGATCTAGTGGACCCTTCTCCCAAATCAGTCAAGCATGTTTTTTGGATGAATGGGAGTTCTTTGGACTCTTGCTTGAACTCCGGTTCCTTTTCTATCTGTTCCAGTTCAGGAACTGGCTCCTCTGTAACATCTACCACTTTCGTTTTGGAGGAATCAGCACACTCCCTTTTCTCTTTAACTGAGTCATAAGTCCATTCTTGCTTGGGGCAGTCTTTAAATATGTCCATTGAGGTTGCAGGCAATCTTCTTTGGGAAGTCCTAGGATTCACTCCTTGTGACACTGCGAATTCTGCACGCTAACTCTGTACAGTCCTTCATGCCGTGCCCTTTGCTTCCAAATTTCTGTCAGATTTGTGGCATGTTGGGTAGAAGATGAGTGCTAACAAGTTCCCGAAGGAGAATGTCCATTGCAGGTGCTGTACACCATCTTCAGATGACGCATCTTAATTTGAGTGACGGCCACTTGCTTGCCCTGAAGCTGAAAAGTAGGTTTGCAAGTTATATCATCTCCAGAAGGAAGGAAGTTGGCTCTTTATAGCCAGCTATCAACAGAAGCTACCCTGTAAACCAATGTCCAATCCATTAAAGAACCCCTAATGCTTTCAGTTATCTCTGGCAGACATTCTCCGTAGCATTACATGACAGCCTTTTAAACAAATGGTAAGCCATTTAATGCATAATGGACCAGAGAATGAGCCACTTATTTTATGCATATGGAAAGGGGTTGTCTTTCAGACACAACTCATTTAAGGCCTAGCCTTTAGAACAATTTTTGATCTGTGCACAATTGACTGTAAAGTTGACTGTAATATTTTCCAGTGTGCAGGTGTAAAGAAAAAAACTTGTCGCAACCTAGTAGTATAAAACCTGTGGTCTGTCTGACAGATAAGGACAAAAATACATTGCAATGGAAAATAATGCATGGGTTTGCAAACTACAGACACAAATTAGATCAAGCAAGGACATTGTGGTTTCACCTCTGCAAGAGAAACTTTCTGGTCAAACGCTGCTTCCACTGCCGATAACAGCAGATTTCTGGGGACAAAAGAACGGGACCCATAGGGATCATCTAAAAAGGCATTTAATGGAAAGAAAAATGCACATGAGCCAAGCGCAACATGGGGACAGGTAATACGGTTAAAAAGACAGTTGTCCACCAGGTCTGAAGAGATTATGGGAAAATTAAGAAAAGTAATATTCGGGAACTAATTAAGAATTAGGTCTTCAAAAGTTCACAGTTGTCAGTGTCTTCCTTTTAGTAGCGCATGGTTACCAGGTTAGATTTTATGAGGGTGTTACTATACAGAGTTCAGGTTCTGTCTCACCAGAGAATTTCCAGATTAATCATAAAGATGGCACTGTATGTTACAAAATGACTACCTGAGCAATTGTGGATCCTCTAGGTTGCACTGGATTTGACTTACGATTAAACTGAGGAGCATAGTGCTAGGGATTTCCAGAGCTGCCAGAGTTGTAGTGTGTTCCCCCTCGATGTCTCAATGATGACATCACGTTCATGGATCACATGATACTGCAGCCAATCACTGACCTCTGTGGTCACATGTTACACAAGCAGAATAGTTACAGCATCATGTGATCCATGAATGAGATGTCATCAGTAGAGCATTGAAAGGAGAGTGGGGAACTGGAGCTCTGGCAGTGCTGAAACAGTGGTGATGGAAGAGCATGACATTATGCTGTAACCAATCTAGTGGTGCAGCATGTAACCACAGAGGTCAGTGATTGGCTGCTGCATCATGTGATCCATGAAAGTGATGTCATCAGTGAGAGATTGGGAGGGGAACACACTACAGCTCTGGCAGTGGTGGAACGGGGTGATGGGTGAGGTAAATATGGGTTCATTTTCAATTTTGGCTCAATGGGAGGTGGTGGGAAGGTTCTTCAAAGTCTTGGAAAATACCTTTAACATATGTTCATACTGAGTTTCTTACTGTGATTCTGATGTAAATTCCATGCTGGAAAATCACAATGACATCTTTATCCCATTGTTTTCAATGGGAATCCATGCCATCATTCAAACAGCAATTTAAAATTACACATTGGGTAGCCAAGACGTGGTTCAGCTCCATCTAAATGGGAATTATCCATGTCCAAGACCATAGGGGAAATCGATGCTACAAAAGTCCACAGCAGAAATCCAAAGTGATACCACCAGAAAAAACTTGTCCTGTGAACATAACTTTACTATACAGTGTATTTTATCTGCACTACATGGTGGTGGAAGTATTGTATAGTATCATTATTTAGGCAATGGCTCAGGTACAGCATTGCTATTTTAGTATCATACTGTACAGTACATTGTAATATTTTTATGTTACTTGGCTATATATGGTATGGTTATTTATAAACTGTATAACTGTACACCCTTGGATGACATCAAAAGGAGATATCACACAGGGCATCATTCAATGTACGGCTGGCTATGCAATACCCCTTTCTCCATGTTATCAATACAGAAGAGTTAAAGGGGTACAGGAACGTGCCAAACTGCTGCCTAGCTTTGTCCAGCCCGCATTAGACCAGGTTCACAAATTCACAAGTATACACATTTTTCCAATGACGCGCAGATCAAGCAGTTGGTAAATAACCACACGGTATCGCCAACTAAACAATAGTTTACTGCGTGAGGCTGGGCCAGCATGGCGGATGCTCTGTCAAACCAAGCTTTAAAAAGTAAATTCTGCTTTTTTCGATGATGTCCTCTGGAACATACTCACCTGTTGTTGAGAAAAACTGCCTGACCTTGCATTTCACCCACTACACATACGAAGTATTTGTCAGGCATATCAAATACAAGCAAATGGTTTTCGACACTTGACACAGATGTTAAAGGAGGGAGTGTTTAATTACTCACATGCCGCGTTAATAAAGTCTGATTTATTTATAAAACGCTCCCTCCTTCACCTGCTGGCATCCTGCAATGATTCTCCACACTAGATCATCGCCAGGTTTATTCCAGTGCTTCAGTTGGAAACACTACTGAACTTCATCTCATTGGGATACGGATTAACTTGACTATTCAAGCTGTACTGTCACAGAGAACAGCTGGATGTCCTTTCACTTACTCCATTTTCCAGCTGTGCATGGAACTGCATTATAATAGAGAACATATTCCCTGATCATATTTAATGCAAAGGAGCTCCACCCAAAATATATATTTTTAAGTAGGTACAAAAAGTTTCCCAAACATAAATTCAGCAATATAGAGGTGGTTTAAAAAGATACAACTGACCACAATTGCCCAAAATGTGGGATCATGATGAAAGGGAGTCTGTCTCCACATGTGACCTTAAGAAGGCGCTAACATCTTTGAATAGATCACATGAAAACAAGTTTAAACAAACCTATGCCATTCATACCATTCATAGTGATAGGATGACTCTAAATTTTTTTTTTTCATTTTAAATTTAAGGTAGCCCTCAGGCTCCTCCTCACAATCCGGGAAAGTCATTGGGCATGTGTTGCTTTTAATTTCAACACTGTCAATGATTTAGGCATTTTTGGAAATATGCTATTTCTATGAATACCATACCTGAACTTGGTTTCATGTGACCTGTACAACAATAGTGTCAAATTTCCTGACATACTTCCTGGTATCAGGTTCCAAAATTAAGGACAATAGTGAGCAGGGCTTGGACGACGGGTAGGCGACCACCTAGGGCTCCACTTCATTCCAGACAGGAATGGGGAGCAAATAGGGAGGGCTGGGGCGCTAAATGCCTTATTTGCCTAGGGCACCAGAATGATTGTGGGGAATAATATTTTCTGGAATCACCTCTATATTGCTTCATTCATATACTGAAGAGGCTCCTTGTAGCCACATATAATCACATTTTGGCTGGAGCTGCTTTGCATTACATATGATCAAGTAATATTTTAAAAGGGTTTTCAGGGCCCTTTTTTCTGCTCAGATCTATCCGTTTCAGTTCCCATTCTGTAGTTAACCCCTTAAGGACCAGGCGTTTTTTTTTGGTGACACGTTCGTTTTTCCCTCCTCGCCTTCTGAAAACCATAACTTCTTTATTTTTCCACCTACATAGACACATGAGGGCTTTTATTTTGCGGGACAAGATGTAATTTCTAATGGTGTTATTCACTGTACTACAGAATATACTGGGAAACCGCAAAAAAATTCCAAGTGGGACAAATTTTGAAAAAAAATGTATTTTCGCCATGTTTGCGGGGGTTTTGCTGTTACGGCGTTCAATCTTCGGTAAATATAATGTATTATCTGTATTCTTCAGGTTGTTACGCATCCGGCAATACCAAACATGTAGGGTTTCCGTTATGTTTTGGTACTGTAAAAAAATTCCAAACATTTTCTATTTTTGAAATTTGCGCCACGGCGCCATTTTGTGAGACCAATAACTTTTTTGTACTAACACCTACAGACATCAGTGAGGGGGCATTTTTTGCGGGCTGAAGTTTACTTTTTATCGCTAGCAGTTTGGAATGCATGCGACTTTTTTGATCATTTTTATTCCATTTTTTGAGTGACGTAAAATGACCAAAAAACGCAATTTTGGCGTTTGGAATTTTGTTTCTTCTACGGTGTTCAGCGTACGGGAAGAATGATGTTATATTTTTATAGATCGGACTTTTTCGGACACGGCGATACCAAATATGTGAACTTTTTTCATTATTGTTAATGATTTTTTTTGTAAATTGGGGAAAGGGGGGTGATTTGAACTTTTAATACTTTTTTTTGTACTTTAAAACTTTATTTTATTTTATTTTTTTTACTGTAACATTGAGGCCACCTGTGGTACTTGACCACTAGGTGGCGCGATTGTTAATACAACCTAATGCATTGCATAGGCAATGCATTAGGGTGTACAAAGATGGCGGTTTCCCCACTTCCTGTCTGCGGATGGAAGTGGGGCAAACCAGCCAGGGTAAGTGATGGGAGCCTTCCCAAGGCCCCCCAAACCCACAATGGCCCGGGGGATCGGTTTCGGCGTTAATTCAGACGCCGCGGCCATCTTTGCCGCGGCGCCTGATGGGTAAAAACAGCACCAGCGGGCAGAGCCACTCACCGGCGCTGTTACTGCCGGGTGTTAGCAGCGATTTGCCGCTAACACCCGGCGGCTGTGCGGGGGGGGGGGGGGCGGGGCGCGGAGCGATCCCCCTGCAAAGCCCCTTAGCGGCCCTGGGACGTACTGATACGCCCAAGGTCGTTAAGGGGTTAAAGGGGTTGTCTCACTACAAGGATTGCTTTTTTATGTGAAAGATCTTGCAAAAGCAAGTCACTTTGCAATATATGTCCATTAACCGTGTCCTACCTATTCCTAGATATCCCCTCTTGTATGGGCTGCATCAGCTCCTCAGGTCGCTATATCTACGGCCTAGTGGAAGCCAGTAAACTCGCCCTTGAATTCAAAGTGAAACCAAGAAAACAGGACTGAGGTGAGAGGAATCAATGTAGTGAGACAACCCCTTTAAAAGGATGTCATAAGTCATGTGTCAATCTCTGACACGTGAATCTGGACTGTCACGTTGTTTTATGTGGCATGTGAGAGGTTAGGCACAGCGAATAGGGATGGCCAAGATATGGATACTTAGGACTGTTCTCCACTTAGCACCTGTCAGAGGCAGTGGCACTAGCTCAGGGAGCAGGCACCATCTTGAATTTAGATCTTCAGTACACACCTCCACACTGCTTTGTTTGAAAACTCACAGGCAGTAGCATAGTTCTGGTGCCCTACCCAGGACCCTAGCAACCCTCCAAGGTAGGGAGCTCAGTACTAAAGGGGTCCTTTAAGGTGCTGGCTATTATACAACTTTAAAGGATATCTTGGTGTTGTATGGACCACATGGCGCACCATAACAATTACTCATCAGCAATCTAGATAATAGGTACATACACCATAGAAAGTTTCCTGGAACTACACCATTTGGTGCATATGGCGTCTAATTTAACATAATGTTAAGGAGAAGTGTCATTTGTACAATCTAAGGGGGTGTTCGCCGCGGAAATCGCATCCTTTTCTTGTTGACAATTCCATGCTTTCAAGAGCGGAATTTCAATGAGAAAACGAAGTGGACTGCCCAAGGCAGATTTCTGCCTGCTATGCTTTATTACTAAGATGTCTCAAAAAACTGACGCCAATTCTTTGCAGGCGCAGACAGTACGCACCAAAAAATACTCAACTAAAATCAGTGTCGTCAGAACAATGACACTCATTTTACACAACAGTCAATGGGAAGTGTTAGACATTTTGGATGCTTATTTATGGGCATTTTGGGCACGCAATATGCCCCCAAATCAGTGTTCAAAAACGCTGTGCAAACAAACCCTTACAGCTACAAATAGAGGTGATATGGGCCTTGGGGAAAATGCCTCTGTCCAAACTTATCTCTCCAGCTATTCCTTAAGGTTTTTTTTAAAACATTATTGATTGCACATCTATTTTGCATATTTTTCTTACAATCTTGCTTTTAAAAAATTAAAGGGGTTTTATCGTTACAAAGATCATGTCTCAGATTATGGGGACAGTAAAAATAAGCACTTTTGTAATTGGGTTGCATTACCTCTGTCTCTTGGTTTAGCAGATATGAGCATCTCTGTAAATCTGTCTTCTATTTCTGTTGTTGCTGGTCAGAACGCCCCCTGGTCGATTCTTGCACCCTAGACATGCCCCCTGCACTGTGATTGGCTGGCTGACATTTCATTCAGCCTGTTGAGATACGCCCCTAGACAGGAAACGCCACCCCCCCTGCACTGTGATTGGCTGCCTGCACACTCTGTGTTTACTCCCCTCTGAGTTGTTAAAATCGATAGTGAAACCAAGGTCTGCTGGCTCTATGTACATCTCCCAGCTTTAGGGTCAATGTTTGGGCAATTACTGGCTGTTTAAGGGGCTTTTGCCAAGAGGTTGATTAACCTCCTCACAGATCCAGTCCTTAAGCTGCTACTTGGAAAAGAAGGCGTTCTGTTCCTCAGATCGAATGCAAGCCCCGCCTCCTTATGACGTCATCACTTGTAGTGTACAACATAAGGATTCAACACAGCATCTGTATAAGCTGCTTATATAGTGCAGTGCTTAGGTGATTAACCCTGCAAGACAGAGGTTGGGAATTCAAGCCCCATCAGTAGTTTTTTTTTTTCTTTAAAATTTGTACACATATGTAAAGATATGAAAATATATGTGTAGACATCTATAATTTTATTCATATACACACACAAAGCTCCCCTATATAGTGTCCTATCCTTGCAGTCACACCAAGCACTTCCAACATACGTGATACAATGCATATATTCTGGGGGATGATACATGATATAGGGGAGCCCTGTATGTGTATATATATCATTATAGAGATTAACATATATATTTTAGGTTCTCTCACATATGGGTAGAATTGAGGGGGAAAAAAAAATTACTCTGTGAGGGACTAGAACTCCAAACCCCTTCGTTGTAAAGCAATAGTCTACACTGCTCTTACCACTGCACCACCAGCCCAAGTTAATTACAAGCTGAGCAAAGGGCCTTACTTCTCAAAGCTGATTTGCTTTTCCCCCATTGTTTTCACTCACAAGTCACTGACACGAAGCAGAGATCTTTACTAAGAAGCTGACATTTGTAGTTGAGAAAAGATCTCTGCCTGTTTGTCAGTACAATTTCGGATGAACACCACTAGAATAACATGCTGCTGGATTTCAGTTTGTGTGTAAAGCTAAACATGACAGGTCTTGCTGGAGTTTGGATTCCCTCACAAGGCTGCAGACATAAGCAGGCCAAGAGGCTGCAGAGCTGTTAAATCCCAGACAACCTTCTGCATTCCCCTGCTTTAAACAAAATGATGAGTCACAGTTCTCAGTGAGGGGAGACACGCCTCCCCACCCCATGGGAGGAGATACACGCCTGCTGACAGGAGAGACACGCCCCTGGATTTCAAACTCAATCTGAGAAAATTAGCTGAACAGCATGAGCAGCTCAAACGATAACACCCCTTTAAGCTCTTATACCACTGATTTCATGGTTGACATTATCAATGTAATAGTAGAGTTTGAAAGGGCAGTGTAAAGCATGGTGGATAGAAATGAATATGCTGCATGCTGAGAGGGTTTATTTTCCAACCTACTTTCCATTTTTTTCATCTCTAGTTTGATAGAGAAGGCAGAGTATCTATGAAAGGGTTAACCACAAATATTGAAAAAATTCAAAGATGTAACTTGCTCTTAGAACACTTGTAAATTCCCTATTACTGGGCAGTAATCCCATTCTGTCCACATCAATATTATCTAGGTACAGAATTTGAGCATTTTTGGATCAGATCTATAAAATCTTTAAATGATTACGAGGTTAAAAACAGAGGGGAACATATGTAATAAATTTTGGTTTAAGGCCGGTCAGTTACTTCATGCTGGCCAGTTAACAGGGATAATATTTTATTTTAGTTAATTTATTGTAAAACTGGCATAATTGCACATTAAACTCCATTAAGAGTCCTTATCATTGAGCATAGACAGAGGTAGAGTTATTAGAATGCTTAATGGGCTTATAGAACTTGGTTGGCAACATAATGTTACAAATCCTATAGTTGGGTCAGCTAACCTCTACCTAATGTGTACAGCTTTCAATGTGGCTGTATACCCCAAGTCATCAACTTATCATAGCTATCATATGGCACTACACATCAATATGTATCAATATATGAATACTGAGATCTGAAATATGGAAGGTATGTATCAGAACATGTGTTTGTAAAATGTTGAGTAACTTTGTTTTCCTCCTTATTATTAGGGATGAGTGAATCGATTCTAACTAAATGGAATTTGTTTAGAATTTCAGGAAAAATTTGATTCTGAACGAAACTGAAGTTCATGGCGATTTGTGGTAACAATTTTTTTTTTTCTAAAATGGCCGTGAGCACATGGGAGGGACTATGGGAGGAAGTAGGGAACATCCTCAATGACATGTGCAGACATGCAGCCAATCAGCAGCCAGCCGCCTTCTGTGATTTCACAGCCCTATAAAGTAGGGCAGCCAAACTTAAATTTCTCTGCCACTTTCACTGTTGTCCTCGTAACTGCACCAAGCATCTGTCTTATGCAGCACTAGATTGCACTCTGTGCAAAATACTTCCGGTTATTTGCGAGCTATTCTGGGGTAAAGACCGTTCACAGGTTGTAAACAGGTGTATGTCTTATAATCACCTGTTCCTGAACCAGCGTTTTTTTTTATTTTGGAATACTGCAATCTGTGTCAAATCCAGTGTGTGTGTATTTCTGCCATAGACGCCTGAAATCCATCAAGGTGATGATTATCCCCACAGGACATGTAAATCTGAGTTGGCCAAATTTAAACTATCCACTATTTATTGGGGACGGAAATTCTGTGTCCAAATCCAGTTTTGATTATTTCCTGGCCATATACGTCTGAAATCCATCGAGTGCATATCCCCAACAGACTGAATATCACTGGCCAAGAGATAAATTAGTCCCATTGATGGTGTGAATTCTATGTTGACAATCGCAGATGTGGTGTATTTAAGACGATATTAAGCAAAAATCTATATTAAACAAGTTTGTTGTATTGTAAATTGTGATCAAACAGTATGTCAAACAGAGAGGAGTGTGCAGGCCTTTCCATGCTAGTGGCATGTGGCACAAATGTATACCTGGAGCAGGCACAGGTCGCGCTCAGTAAAGGGGGTCACTCCGCCGGCTGAGGCCAGAGCTACCGGAGCATCTAGCGGCTGTGTGTGTTGACCACCAATCAACGGTTGTATGAATGTGTTGAACTTAGGTCATGTCACTTCCTCCAATTGACATCTGACAACCCCCAGCCAAGAGTCGTGTGGGCCCCCCACAATCTATAGTTGGAGACATTGGCCCGGGTAACAGTGTCCAGGGGCCATCACCTGGTCCTCTATAACTACGCCCCCTCTGTCCAGTTCGTGTTTTTCCCGAATTCCTTGTCACGAGATAATTTATCCACTTTTTGTGGTTGAATTCAAGTGAAATCCATGTGTTTATTTTTCATGATACATAAATCTATCTAAAACAGAGTTTGTTGTATTGTCGTTAAATTTTGGATCAAACAGTATGTCAAACAGAGAGGTGGAGCAGGCCCTTCACTGCGAGTTCGTGGCAGTGGCACAAAATGTACCTGGAGCATGCACAGGTCGCAGTCCAGTAAGGGTCACTCCGGCGATGGCCTGAGCTACCGTAGGAGATCAACTAGCGGTGGCTGTTGTGTTGACCCCACTCCAACTGTTTTGATTGAATGGTTTACTAGGTCATATCACTTCCTCCCAGATGACATCGGACAAGACCACTGCGACCCAGCCAAGAGTCGGGGGTGCCACAAATCGTTAGTTGGCATGCCCGGAACAGTCAGGCCATCACCCTGACCTCACCCCCCCTCTGTCCCCGTTCGGCCTCGATACCCTAGCACGAGAATCTACTAGGGGAGAGCTGTGAGCGTCTGCGCACTATATAGTTGCGAGACTAACTCTTATGAGGACAGATGAGCAGGCTGCCTGGCAATCAAAGAGGTGGGTTCAGACATCCGCCTGCTTCTTGCAGAGTAGACGGCAAGTAGATGATGAAAGATTGGCAAGGGAAGCGTGCAAAGTTTAGAGTGACATGCACCTGTAACAACCGAGACATTTTAGGAGGAACATGCAGCGTGACCGGGGGAAACACAAATGGATGATAGAGATGGTAGCCAATGTCGCACTTAGGAGCCGCGTGTTCAATCCTGATTAGTCCCAAACCGTGTAGCTCCAAGTCCTTTCTGCGCTGAGTCTGGCAAGACAATCTTCTAAAAAGACCAGGAAACTTTGCGTGCAGTCACATACAGCTCAGTCTATAAACCCAACCCAAGCACACCCTCCTGGAGCCACACTCAGTAAAGGCGCTTCCCCCAACATAGGCTGCGATATGCAACACGTATCCAGGCCGTTGGAAATCCAGCCTTCCATTACGTTTGACTGACACTAATGAACAGAGAAGAGTCCATATATGTGATTTCATATATGATCCCAAGCAGATCGGAGTACTCCCCTTATGTAATATGGATGTCAGTTCAGATGTGCAGCTCATGCGATGACGACCTGGCTCTGAGTTTGTGCTACAGGTGAAGCCCTATTGAGGGAGGCCACATTATTTGCCAGTCGCCAGAATATGGGATTAACAACAAATTATCACTGTCTCAACATGTTTTCTCTGGAAACAGATGACTGCATAATCTGTCTTGTCATCGGGACTGGAGATGTGAGCGACTACATCTCGACGGCCACCTGTAGTCCATGCGGTGCGGCAGAGAACATGAGGATAGGACAAAGGTGAAGCACAAGTATATATCTGAGACCGAAACTAAGTGGTGTATATTTTCTACCCATGTAGTTTGACTAAGAGGAGTAGGAGCATGATCAGCACATCGCGAGGGAGGAATAGGGAAGATGAGGAAGATGAGAGGCCAGAAATTGAAGCCAACACACCATGGCAAGTACTACAGTGGGAGATGGAGGCCAGGGAGCGTCCCTCATAGTCACTTGCGCTTAAATGACCCAGCGAGCAATGCTGATTTTGCTTATGGCTAAGTGCATAGTAATAATCACTCATCCAGCAGTAAGAGGATACGTGCTCCCAAACCAATTTGGATCCCTCCCTACCGGTCACAAAGGTGGAGTGGGCGCCTTTTGTCACCTGCTGAGAGGGGAGAACAAACTCAAGAACATATAGAAAGATCAACCAAAGTAAGTCATTGCGGCTGCTGCGCATATTCGAATCTGCGCCAATCGATCCATACTCAAGCAGGCTGACCGGGGGATCCTAAAGCGCTCTACGTACCACTGCCACTGACTGATGATGAGGGGGGGGTAGGAAACAAAACTTTTGGTCAGCACTATGACTGCCCACCCCACATAGGAGCGATCCGCTGAAACTACTGGGCATCAAATAACCAGGATGTGGTTGGCCGCAACCATTGCCGGAGTTTGCGCTGAGGAGAACTGTCCTGCTTCAGTGCCGTTGGGGGAGTCAGCAGAACTCGCTTTGTCCACCTGAAATGTGTGAGAGACTCTCCACCTTGTGCAAAGATGACATCTAGCCGTGATCTACCAGAGTGATATCCACGACCCCAATGCCTCGTATGCCACAGTTAGATCAGCCATATCGACTCATCACCCCATACTTTAGAACTAAATGAGTCCTGGATCTTCTTCGGCTAACTCTGCCTCAGCTACTCTTCTGATGCTGCCACCCGTCCCATGCCCCACATTTATTGACCGATTGACAGCGGACACTGACGGATCAAAGGAAGCGCAAAATGATCACTGACGTCAATGGAAACTGTCGCTGCCCGACACCCTCTACACATTTTTTGTGGGAGGCTCGTATACATAGGGTATCCAGTCGTTCAAAGAGGAACAGGTTCTGACATAATTATGTTGAGAGCGATTGCGTTATGGCTATCGCGAGATCGATCGATAGACGATAGTCGGAGGAGGCTCCGGCTATACGATATAAGGTTTTTCATAGTGTGAGACATCGATTATGAGCTATACCATTAAAGTCGATGGAGTGATGCAACAACAACCTTTCATTATTACAAACCCCAAAAAAGGCTGGATGAAGTGCTGATATTAACAATGCCACAACAGTCAAATGGAGAAACGTGCGTACGATCTTCGGCAATCACACTTAGGTTGATAAAAGTCACTAGACAAAAATCGACAAGACCATATCACTATCCCATGTCCTTTGTACCACAGCCCTGACCCTTAAACTGCGGCATGACCCCACAAATTTAAAAAGTGCCAGAAGTGCAGTATGATTTGAACCCATTCATAGTTACTTGAACTTTGACATTTGAATATCCCTGTCCTGGAACGCAGCATGCGACCCCAACCTGCAGACCCCCACATTTAAAAGTGCCGCAAAAAGGAATCTTTCAACCACCCATATTATAGTTGAAGCTGACACTAAACTATATCTAGTCCTGTACGTGCAGAATGACCCATTAAAACCTGTCTGAACCCACAGTTAAAAAATGTGCCAGAAAAAGTGAGTCTTCTCAACCGACCATTTCTTAGTTGAATCGGACAAATTCTGATTCCCTGTCCTGGGGCCACAGTATGACCATTAAACCTGTCTGACCCCCAGGATACAAAGTGCCGGAAAAGAGGAGTCATTTCAACTTAACCACCATTTTAGTTGTAAACGGACATTCTGACTAGAACTGTCCTTTGCCACAGCATGACCCAGGCCGGAGTTACAGTGGGTGCTGGTTAGAGCCCAGCCTGGCCGTCCTCATCTATTAGAACACGCAGGTTAAAAATGCCCCTGCATGACCAGCAACAAAAACTGTGTTCTAAGCAGAGTGCGGAAGCGAAGTGTGAACTTCAGCCTTCCTCATGTACACATTCAAGACCCTGGGTAGTCGCTTGCCCTTCCGTTAATGAAGAGACGGACCAATTGAGCTTCACTTGGAGAAATACTCTGGGGTTACCTCTGTTCACACCCAGAGTGCCCTTTTGCTTTGGCATTCTTATTCTCATTTAACTCAACGTGCAGGAGAAAATGCGTCTCTGTACTAATTGTATCCTGTCCCGTGGCTCCATACTCCTTACCTCGTGACTATACTACATCTTTGTTCAAGCTTTTCCTGTACGCTTCCTTGTACAATTCCGGGTTAATTTATTTTACCAGCTATTTTGCGATACATGCAATTTTTAGTAGTTTTAATTCTTATGAAAACACATTTTTAAAAATAGGTATCTGGAATCCCACCATTCT
The DNA here is from genome assembly GCA_025379985.1 of Phyllomedusa bahiana. Classification (NCBI taxonomy): domain Eukaryota; kingdom Metazoa; phylum Chordata; class Amphibia; order Anura; family Hylidae; genus Phyllomedusa; species Phyllomedusa bahiana. The sequence continues at coordinate 65,847 of JAODAL010014371.1, read as the reverse complement.
TTGTTTCTCTTTTATTTCATATCTGAGAATTTAAATCGGTAGATCCCTCAATAACATGGGATTGATACTATTTTAAGGATCTTGCAAAAACAAGTCATTTTGTCTAATATGTGTCCATTATAAACAGTGTCCTACCTATTCCTGTTTCTGAAAGCAACACCATCCCCCTTAGCCACTCTTGACAATTGTGAAGAACAAATGCTGAGTTAGAAACAAAGCATTTTTTAGAACAGGACCTAGTATATAAGCTGCATGTCAACAGCAAAATGCCCCCAAAAAATTCAAAGCATGACCCGTTGAGCCACTTTAGGGACAATGTGAAGATCAAATGTCTGGTTAGACACAACATTTATTAGAATAGTGACTGTAGAAATAGCTGCATGTCACAGCAAAATGCCCAAAAATTCAAAAAGCATGACCCTTGAAGTCCACTTATGACAATTGTGAAGAACATATGTGTCCTGTGTAGAAACAACATTTATATATAGAATAGGACCTTGTAGTAAAACGCTATGGCAATTATGTCACCCATGCAAGAATTTGCCCCCAAAAATTCAAAACATAGACCCTATGAGCGCACTTTGTTGCACAATCTTGGTGAAAGAACAAATAGTTCTCTATTAGAAACAAACATGATTTATAATAGGACGCTAGTGAGTAGTAAGCGCTTTGCAGTTTCAAAACAAAATTGCCCCCAACAAATTCAAAGCAAGGACCCTTTGAGCCACTTGGCTCAAGTTGTGAAGGAACATAATGTCTGTTAGAAACAATATTTTTTTATATATGGACCTGTGAGTAATGGCTGCATATCAAAGCAGCATTGACCCAAAAAATTATAAAAATCCTGACTGTCTCATCAACTGTTAAAAATTGTGAGGACGAAAAAGCCACATAGAAGCGTCCACATTTTCTGTTTACCATAAGTGACTACTGATTAGTTTAGCAGTTATCTCACAGCTACATGACCCCAGAAAAATTAATAAATATAGACTTCTCAGCCCACTGTTAATAATTGAGTGGAGTGGAGCAAATGTGTCCACTTAGAAGCCACATTTCAGTTTATACCAAAAGACCATGATTATTGCTGGTCTCTCACAGCTAATGACCCAAAAAAATTATAAATCTGACTTCATCAGGCCCACGATTAAAAATTGTAGATGGAGAAATAGCCACTTATGAAAGCCACATTTCTGTTTCCCAAAGCGTAACATAATTATAGCTTATCTCACAGCAACATGAGCCTCCCAAAACCAATGAACACTGCGAGAAAAACTTCTTAAGATAAAGTTAGTAAAATGCGAATAGATTTTGCGTCATAAAACCTTCTGCTTTATCGTTATTTACAGTCCTCCACACCAGTCGAGTTACACGGAGCCATATGTCAAAATAGAATAAAAGATTGGAAAGAGAATAAAAAATTGCCAGTAAGAAATGATCATTTTTAAAAAAAAACTTTTTCCAGAGTACCATTTTCTGATTATGAAAGAGTAATAGTGAAAAGTAGACCGGCAACTATCGGTGACCTCCCGGCAAATTGGTGGCCACAACATCATCATAACTCCATGCCCTGATTCATCTTCTGAGATTGAGAGAGACAAACGATCCACAGTAAGACTGTGGAAATGCCTGAAATTAGCGTTTGTACTGTAATGACACCTTCCAGCTGAGCTGAGGTCCACGTCAATATATGACTCTTGTCGGTCACTGGGAGCAGGACAACACCTCGAAGTTCACGTGGGTACGAGGCCAGCTGTCGGGCCATTCTAGTTACCGTTTATGTGGATCTACCCCGAAGTCATAGGAGTCCCGGAACACAAGCAAAAGCAAAAAATCGTGGAGTACTTGAGACGTCAGATGTCGTGCATCCATGATCTTAGCTGATCTCTGTGCGTGTTGGATGAGTTCTAGCCCTGCATATGCATGCGTTGGTGAGGTGGTAAAACAAAAGATTGCCATAGGGTCCCCCACTATGGCTTCGCGCCACAGCGTTCAAATTGGCTCCTGCTAGCTGCCGCTATGCCTGACTTGTGCACTCTCTAAACTTTGTCTAACCTAGTTTATCGCTGATGTTGTTCCACCATGACATTTGAGGGAACGTGAAAGGCAGACCGCAACAGATGTCTTCTCCCAGTTGATCAATCAGCAAGGTCTCCATTTCTGCATATTTACTCTCTATTGGGTGGGTGAAAGGAAAGGCTGAGTCTTTTGGTTTTGACCAGAGGATCCATAGGTGGACTACCCATAACTGTTAGTTCATTTGATTGGCCTAAATGACGAGGAATCATGTTTGGAGAAATGTAGCAAAAGCCAAGCACTGCAAAGTGAGAGTTGGAGGCCTTGATTTCCCAAATGCCAGCTGGTCGAGGGGCACTTTATAGCAAACTGTTCTCCCACATCTCCTCACTCCGCCTTCAAATTCAGCTTCGGCCAAGCTCTTTCCAAGGCAGGGACGTCGGTTAACAGATCGGTGTCTAGAATACCTCCTCCTCCTCCACCTCCTCCCTCCTCCTCCCGCTGCCTCCAAGCACAGATCTATCGCCACAGCCTTTCTGACTTTGTGTGAGATGAAGCACGCCCCTAAGCTGATGCGCCACCATTTGCACTAGCTCTGGACCCCGAACCACTGCTAATGAAGACCGATGAAAATTGTGAAACTTGTCGGGCTTGTGGATTTGACGAGAGAAAGCTTTCGTGTCCATCTGGTGTCCGACTCCTCCGTCCTTCGCTGGCGGACCTTTTTTCAGAGTGACAACGATCGTATTCCAGAACTAAGATCACCACAATGCTCATGCTGACAAGGGCATTGTGTCCGCACTGACCATTTTGGTGACTTCCTTCACAACTGGCAAGGAAGGGTTGCAGAGCTCTTTCACCGCCTCCACTCTCGTGGTTCAACACCCCGAGGTCCGCACCGCTGCTTTCAGGCCATGTGTCACTCTTCGTACTGTCGTAATGGCATTGCGCTGCTGCCACAATCGCTGGAGCATGTGGAGGGTGGAAATTCCAGACGTGGTTGCCACGTCAACAATGAGAACGTTTGAACGGGGAGGAGCCGAGCTGACGCTGCATAACGCAGCCAGGCGTGACGAGGCAGGGCAGCGAAACGGCGGAAGTGCGAACACAACCTCGCGCCTTCTTCAGCAGCAGTCCAGAACCCGGGTAGCCTCTTTAAAATTTCTGAACGACAAGGTTCATGAATGTGCCAGGCAAGGATGTCACCAGCCTATTACCGATCTTAGAGGGCGGCCACACATTTCGCCCATTATCGCAACACCACCTTGCCTGGCAACAAGTTCTTGTCACCCAGCCCAGCCTCGGTATTTTACGTTGCGGAGAGCCGTCCCACAGCTCCTGACTTGTGGTATGGAACGGTCTCCAAGGCAGATTAAAATTTCCAACTCCGTCCTGGTTCCACCTGGCACGTGATTGCCACCCAGAGGACCTTGGGGGAAAGAACCCTGCACATCCTGCGGTTTTGTGAAGAGCGTGCGCCGAGCCTGATAGCCACCGTCACCTCCCAGAACAACCACAGCCAGCTCACCCATGAGCTGTCACAGAGAGATAGCGGCCTTGGCCGGCTTACTAGTCCAGTGTCGGTGGTGAGATGGACTTTTCCGGACACAAGAACATACAGCGCGCTTGAAATATTAGATGACATCGTGGCTGGCCAGGGCAGGGACTGCTTTACTGGCAGAAGAATGCCTGCTCGGCAATCTGGTATTGGGGACGGTGAGGGCCCATGAGACGTGGCGGAACCCATCAGTGTCCACCAGGACTGAAATGGCAACATTTCCCAAGGCCCGGAAAGCCTGGCAATGCCGAATATTCAGGCTTTTGCTTTGGATGGTTTGTTAAGTGTTTCCTTCTGCTCCCAAACCTGGAAGAACAGAAGGCTGGCTGCTAGACTGGCCGCTGTAACGGGCGAGCAGGTTCACAAACTGGCGAAGGAGAAGGGTAGGATGGTCTCAGGAGGAGCTGGTTGGTACTCGCGACGGTGAGGCTGTACGCTAGGCTGATCCCTGATCAAGACTCTGAGAGGACCTGGCAGCTAGGAAACGCTTGGTTGTGGCGGAGTATGAGTAAGGCCGGAGACAGAGGGTTGTGATAGTGGTTTGGAGCCTCGGCGTCGGTCTGGCCTTTTTTGTGCCAAGTGTTCCCATCCATACAACACAAGCATTCCGCTTGCATTTGACTAGACGTGTTGGTGGTGGTTAACCACATAAAGTTCTTGCCCTACTTATCGTTTTACGTGCCAAAGGAGCATATATACATCGATGGGTGATCAGAGGCTATGCTCAAGAAGCCCAGGCTTGAGAGGATTCCTGGACCTTTTTGAAGACGCGATAAGGGGGGGAGGAGCGGGGTTTTTGCCCGTGCTGACCGTGGCTGCGGAATCAATCATCGACGATCTGTGACCGCCCTCACTCCTTTTTGTGGGGGCCCGCATTAGACCTCTACCCCTATCTCTTCCCCCTCGCCACTATGAGCGCTCACAAGCAAATTCTGCGGATAAGACCAGGGATGGATCCGCATTGTCTCATCATCATCATCAACAACACAGGTGACTTGGTCGTCCTGACATTCCTGCATCCAGAATCTGCGGGCTACAAGCGAAGGGGCACTGCAAGGCTTGCCGACGCTGCCGGAGAATTTTGCTGTTGACCGCGTCCTTCACCTCCTCTGATGGCAATCAGTAACTGGGCGTCAGAGCAGACTAAATCATCTCTTGATCTTTTAACAGCCTACTACCCCAACCGCATTTTGTCATCAAAGAGGTCTTCAGACAATGGATTTATCCACATGGTGGGTACACGAGTTGACATTTTGGGCTTACTTCATGTTGAGACGATGCTGATGATGCTGATGACGACATTTGTTGTGCCGTGACTGCGAGGACGAGGAGGTAAGACTGCTAGAGTGCAGGTTGCAAACCACTAAGGACAGATTGGCGATGATGTTCGTTTACTTAAATTCACAGGCCCTGACCCAGCGATGACAGGCCCTAGACGGTCCTAGCAACTGACGACCCTGCAGGCCGTGTTTTGTCGCCAGCACTGGTAAGGAGCACCTATCTCTCGAACCTCTACCTCCAAGGCTACCCCCCTCTTTGCTCGCTTACCACCTGCATTTCGCTCCAAGATCAGAAATATAAAAATTTGAGAATGTAATGGAAAAGTATTTTGAAAGTCTCTTATTAAAAGACAGAACATCACAGCTATTCTCAAATCCCCTAACAAAACAAAATATGCTGGATTCAAATTTATCCTGCAGTGTCTATCAACAAATTCTGGAGACTGGGCAAGAAGTCCAAAAAACACGTATCTGTTATGTTTTGGTATAATAAAACGGTATTTTTTCACCTTTCAATCCACCTGTGTGAATATAAGAATTGCTGTTTTAAGATTTACGTAGATGCTGCGTCAATAAACAATGCTGGGTGCGCAAAAAGTCAAAAAACACGTAACTGTTATTGTTGGTATAATAAACGATATTTTTTTTTGCACCTTTCAATTCCATCACCTGTGGTGAATATAGTAATTGGCTGTTTTAAGATTACGTTATATGCGGTCAATGGCACCAATGCAGGGTGGGCAAAAGTCAAAAAACACGTAACAGTTATGTTTGTGATATAATAAACGGTATTTTTTGCACATTCAATTCACCCTGTGGAGAATATAGAATTGCTTTTTTTAAGATTTACGTAGAAGCTGTAGTCATGAACAATCTAGGGTGCGCAAAAGTCCAAAAAACACTTAACTGTATGTTTTTTGATATAATAAACGGTCTTTTTTAGCACTTTCAATTCACTGAGGTGAGATATAGAAATTGCTGTTTTAAGATTTACGTAGATGCTCGCGTCATGAACAATGGCTGGGTGCGCACAAGCAAAAAACACTACCTTAACGAAACTGTTATTTTTGGGTTTTGTGTATAAATAAACGGTATTTTTTACAAACCTATCAATTCACCTTGTGAATAAAGAAATATGCCTTGTTTGTGATGATTACCGTAAAGCTGCGTCGAAATGAACAATGCTTGTGACGCAAAGTCAGAAAACACGAAACTGTTATGTTTTGGTATAATATTACATATTTTTTGGCAGTACCTTTCAATTCACCTGTGGTGAATATAGAAGATTGCTGTTTTAAGATTTACTAGAAACTGCGTCAATGAACAATGCTGGGTGTGCAAAAGTCAAAAAACACGTAACTGTTATGTGTTTGTATAATAAACGGTATATCTTTTGCACCTTTTCAATCACGCTGTGGTGAATATAGAATGCTGTTTTAAGATTTACGTAGATGCAGCGTCAATAGAAACCAAAGCTGGGTTGCGCAAAAAGTCAAAAAAACCGACGTAACTGTTATGTTTTGGTATAAAATAAACGGTATTTTTTTTGCACCTTTCAATTCCACCTGTGGTGAATATACGAATTGTGCTGGTTTTTTAAGATTTTACGTGGATGCAGCGTCAATGAACAATCTGGATGCGCAAAAGTCAAAAAACACGAAACTTGGATGTTTTACGTACGATACACGGTATTTTGGCAACAAACAACCTGTGCTTGACAACAAGAATGCTGGATTGTAATTTACACTGCAAGTGGATATATCAACAGTCACAGGATTCATGGGTAAATTGAAACTGAACCACCTATCTGAAATGTATAACTGATAGAAAAAGTGGAGTATTTTGCAGCTAACAAAGAGACCTGCAGTTTACTAGTAAATGATGTGTACCAAATAGGGGAAGTTTTCAGGCTGCACAATAATCCAGGGAAATATTTCACTAGCAAACTGTTTAATAAAAAAGATACTCAACTACAATGACTACACAAAGTCTTGTGTGAACTTTAAGCCAGATGATCATTAAAGATAGAGCTATGTCTGTGTTCGCTCCGCAGGCCCCCCCCCCTCTCCGCCCGCTCCCACCCCGTAAATAACAGCGGTAGATGCTGCTTTTAAAATTCTCTAGCTAACTACAATACAATCTACAATCTCTAATCTACAAAAATGGAAGGATCACAGCTAATAGTAGAGGTTTCTCTGTGCAGAAATAGACTAATTTCGCTGAGCTGTTTGGCAACAGGCAGAGCGCAGGTCCTATCCCTATGAGACGCTGAGAGACACTGAGGCAGAAACAGGACACGTGTTCTATGTAAAACGAGAGGTCATGTGATTTTTCCAGCCAATCGCAACCATACACATCCCAGTCATGACGTCGCACACACATCTCACCCTGCTCTATTCTGTAATCTGATTTGCTGGCCGCCAAAATTACAGGAAGCGCCGAAAAAGGCGCGATCTTAATAGATGATGCTCAGATTTTAACCTTAATTATCGCATGATCTGGAAATTTCGATCACCATAAAAACCTTGCCGATATCAACTTTGTCGATAAAAATCGCTCAACACTAGTCATAATCTGTGGAATCATCTGATGACGGTGTAAAAGGAGTGCGCTCTTTGACACTATAGTGGGATCTTGGGCCTCAGCTCGGTTCTTTATAACTGCCGCTGACATTACCCTGTCAGGCTGCAACCCACTTCAGTTATTTGGTCAGTTTTGCCCCCGTAACTGCACAGATAAGTGAGGTATGAAGCGATTCTAAGAGCGGCAGCTGTCATCTGCATGTCATACTAAAATACAGCATTGTTTCAATACCAAACCACACTCCCTATGCATATTTCAGCATGGCACAATGTTCTACAACACCATAAAGCTCTCTGCAGCCAGGAAGTAGCTGTTTTGTAACACAATTTGCAGTGAATAAATTGGGGCCGAAAGGAATTTTGGGGGAAAATTCAGCGAATCTGGCGAATAAAACTTTTGAGAAATTCGCTCATCTCTATTTATTATATTCTAGAGCTGCACTCACTATTCTGCTGTAGTGTTGTGCTCATACATTATATTAATAATCCAGTGCTGATCCTGAATTATAGTTTGCATCATATTCTAGAGCTGCAGTCACAATTATTCACACTTCAGAGCTGGAATGTCCCAGAAAGCCCCGCTTGTTTAGCATCTATACTGAGTTTGTTGTAGTGTTGTCTAGATACCATGTACTGTACAGTAATCTAATACAGCTAAAGTGAATTGCTTCTCTAACGTGGCAACAGGACCTCAGTAATGGTGGTGTAAGAATTGGGGATGGGCTTTACACACAGAAGATTGTAGAAGCCCATACAGTAGATACTTTCAGTACATAAACTTTGCTTGCATTTCTGCAGACAAAGATACTTAAAGGGGGTGTATCGCTTCATCAGTTCGGCTGTTTTCTTGAAGCTTGATTCAGTTCCTGAAATCCAGGGGTGTTTCTTCCCTTCCCAGCTGAGTGTTTCTTAACTGAAGGGGGATGACATCATCCCCCCTTCACTGTTCATGCTCGCTCCCGAGTCAGTGTTTGCCCCTCCCCCCTCAGTCCACATATCACTGTCCTCTCCCTATGCAGTCTTATTTTGTAGGTGCTGTTTACATACCACAGGCCTGCATTTAGTCTAGACAGTCTTCTATAAACTCAAAGCAATGAACTCTTCTCCTCTCACAGCTGGAGGTTTGTTACAGTTGAATCCAGTCTTTTATGAACTCCTCCAGAGCACAGATCCGTCTCCCTTCTATGTTTACACAAGGTACCAAGGCACAATTCTGCTGTTTTCTGATTGTAGAAGCAGCTGCAGTGTCATTGAGGAGCTGATAGCTGTATAGAGTGAAATTGTTGCCGGCCCCTTATTCTGAGTGAGAGAGGCAGGAATGCACGTGAATACGACCGGGGGCCAGACAGAATGTAAATTAATAGAGCCGTCAATCAATGAAAAGAAAGGTAGTGGGATCCTACTGGCACTGGGGAACAGTGTTTACAGAAAACGAAGATAAGGCAGACTGTGAATAAAAAACAGCTTTGCAAATGACATCTAATTGCGAAGTTGCTTGTTTTCACTGTCCCCTTATTCTGAAGACCATTTAATGAAATGATACAACCCCTTTAAGGCCTTAAGTATGAAAACTATCTAGCAGTAAGACTGTTCTTGTTGCCTATAGCAACCAGTCAGAGCTCAGCTTTCATTTCATATAGTGCTCTGAAAAGATAAAAGCTGAGCTCTGACTGGTTGCTATAGGCAACAAAGCTCTGACTGGTTGCTATAGGCAACAAAGACAGTCTAACTGCTGGACCGTTTTCACAAATGATGCCCTTTGTGGTGTGAGAATGTGACCAGATAGGTGTAGTATTGTTAAACCCTCAGGGGGACATGTATGAAAAATGGCGCCGCCTCAACAGTCGTACGTCTTAGGAAGTTAGTGTAGCATACATCAGTATGTATGAAAGTGTCTCACAGCACTTTATAAATGTGTTCCATTGCGAGACACATTTATGCACAAAAAAGTAGCGCCGGGGGAGTGTATACGCCAAAATTTGCCTAAGCCTTGTTAGTATGAAACTGGCATGGATTTCGCACCACATTTTGTTGTGACACATTCATTCAAGTTGGCACGTCGTACGAATCTGGCACGACACGCCCCCATAAAATTGGCAACTACGTAAGTGTTGGGTCTGTCGCAGCATGCACCACATCTTGGTATAGTATTCATGTGTAAATGTCCAGCACTCAGTCGGTGCAGGTGGAGGGGATATTGCAATCCCTTCACAAAATGATAAAAGAATTGCACAGCACTCATTAATAGTTCAATGTGATTTTGTATTTATCGAAAATTCAAGAAGTGATACAGTTGCAACATTTAGTGCAAAAAACTAATTTTTATGGTTGAGTCCCAGAATCGTGACTTTTTACAACGTTTCGGTTATTGTAACCTTAAAGGGGTTGTATCATTTCATTAAATGGCCTTCAGAATAAGGGGACAGGGAAAACAAGCAACTTTGCAATTGGATGTCATTAGCAAAGCTGTCTTGTTCTTATGGCTGTATTTACGGAGCTTGACTTCCTGCCTCTCACTCAGACTTAGGGGCCGTGAACAATTTCACTCTATACAGTTAGCTGCCTCCTCATTGACACTGCAGCTGTCTCTATAATCAGAAAACAGGAGAATTGTGCCCGGTGCCTTAATGGTCCTGCGTGTAAGGGACCGAAATTTTTTTCACTCTGTACAGCTAAGTGCTCCTCATTGACACTGCACCTACTGCTACAATCAGAAAAAAGCATTATTGTGCCACAGTGCCTTAATGCTCCTGCGTGTTGGTGCCTTATGTAAACATGAAGGGAGACGGATCTGTGCTGGATTCAACTGTAGCAACTGTCCAGCTGTGAGAGATCAGTGCTAAGTTCATGGAAGACTGTTTAGACTGAATACAGGTATGTAAACAGCTCTTACAAAAAATAAGACTGCCTAGTGAGAGGACAGTGACATGTGGAGGGGGGGGGGACACTGGTGCCAGCATGAACCGGGACGGGGGGATGATGTCATCCCTTTTCAATTAAGAAACGCCCAGCTAGGAGGGGAAGAAACGGCCCTGAATTTAAGGAAATGAGAGGATCAAGCTTCAAGAGAACAGCCCAACTGATGAAGCGATGTATCCCCTTTAATCCTGCACGTCCCAGTCAGAGGGGTAGAAATAATAAAGTGGTTGATGCACTAATAAGTAGCTTATGAGACAAGAAGCAGGCGCCATATGTTATGGTATAAGGCGTGTAGCTGGAGGGAGATAAGTAGCAAGGAGGACACGGACAAGTGGCTGTCTGGTGAAATAGAAGAAATGCCGGCAGGAGGCATTAGTCATCCGTGTGTACTACGTAGGAAAGTTCATACATCTGTCGTACAGGGCTGCAACAGGTTTTTGTGCTTAAAGCATGCCAGAAAAGCCTGGCGCAGCCCCGTCCATACACGTCGCCCTTTGTGTCTACAGTGGTAACCTCTACAGGCTGGAGGTGGTATTGTAGGAAGCTTCATTTGTGGTGATTCAGAGGTGACCGCCTCACTGAGGAGATGGCGCAGCAATTAAAATACTCTTACAGTTCGTTGCTTTCAATCTCAGGAACACTTTACTCTCAAGGGGCAAGTCAAGCATGGTGGTTACAAGGAACACATGTACAACTTTGCAATGCTTGACAGTTCTTACTAAGAGCCACAAACTCAGTTCAAAAGTTGTGGTTGGAGGTTTTGATGAATTAATTATCACAAACTAAGTCCCTTGTTTCCTGAGCCATGGTCATGATGGTACACAGTTTCTAGCTCTGACCCTTGAACCAAGGGCACATTGTTACACAGTCTCTGTGCTGCATCAGAGCTACTTATTCTGATGTCTCAGTCATGCACCAGCTCTTTTTTTGGTCAAGAGCTTTCTTATCTTTTGAGCCAAACTCACATATCTGTCTTTAGATGTCCTCTACTGCTTCCTTTTCTGCGACCTCTCCAATATAGGCTGTTGTCTTTAAGGGTATGTTCACATGGCGGAATTGTGGCGCGTACAGTATGCGCCACAATATGCCAGGTGTTTTGGGAGTCACGCTGATCAGTGCATATTCCCAAAACTCGGTGGGGCCGGCTGCCCACTGGCCCTATTGACTTTGCATTTACCCCAACCCCGTGTAATCACTTTTTTGGCGGGCCGTAAAAAATGGTCGTATTGGTGGGGGGGGCCCGGGGGAAATCCATAGTTCTTTATGAGAGCTATGGTTTTCCCCTTTTTAATTGGGGGGCGGGGTGGGGGGGTCATTCGAAGTTTTAAGGCAATTTAACCCCAAAAATACGCTGCAATTTACAACTAAATTTAAAAAGGGCCCTTGTGAAAATACCCTGAAACCAATGGAAATGATATGGTACACTTCTTCTACAGTCCCAAGTCAACGTTTAAACAGGTGGGGGTTTTGTTCACCCCTTTTTGGGGAAATTTTTTAAAAAAAGGGAATTTTTTCCAACCAGGATTTTGGGTCCCCAAATTCTTTTCCCCCAAAAAGGAATTAAGGTTTGTATAGGGTTTTACCACCCAATTTATTATTTTGTTTTTAAGACATTTTTTAAAAAAACTTTCGCCTTGTCTAAAAAAAGGGGGGCATGGTTTCCATTTTTAAAGGGGGGCCCATGGCTTTATGGTAATTCCATTTCCCAAAAAAAGGGTGCCAAAAATTTGCCTAGTTTGGGGATAAAAGAAAAGCCAATTAAAAAAAATTTTGGGATTTTTCCCCCCTTGGGCCAAAACACCTGAAAATTTTTAAAATGGAACGAGAAAAAATTTGTTTTGTTTTTGCCCTCCTTGCGTTTAAATTTAAGTTTTTAACTTTTTTAAATTTTTTCAATGCCCGCAGTTGTATAAAGGGCCTTTTTTTAAAATTTTCCGGGGCAAGTTTATTTTTATGGGGGAATTTTTTTTTTAAATTTTTTTAAAAAAAATTAAATTTACAAAATTTTTTTTATTTTTTTTTTAATATTTTTTTTTTTTTTAACCTTTAAAAAATTTCCCCAAACCTTAAAAATTTTGTTATTTTTAATTCTCCCAGGTTTTTTAGGGTTTCGTGTGGATCCCCTTAATTTGTGTAGTTTTTTTTTGTGTGTGAAATTTTATGAAACAATTATTTTTTTTTTAAAGTTTTAAATTTTAAATTTTAAATTAAATTTATTTTTTTTTTTCCCTTTTTTTTTTTTCTCTTTTTCTGGTTTTTTTTTTTTATTTTTTTTTTTAAAAACCCATAAAGGGAGAAATTTTTTAAACATTTTTTTTTTTTTTTAAACACTTAGTTATATTTTTGCAAATTTACTTTTTTTAATCTGTGCCCATTTTTGACCAGGCATTTGATCGGGGGACGCAACACAGGGGTGTAAAAAGGGCCCTGTTTTGATACACAGGACAGCTTGGGGCCCCCTTTTTGTTTGTGTTGAGGTAACTGCCGTCGCTTTTCAAAGGGTTAAAAAGCACCGGGTTGCGGAGGTTTCCCCCCCCTTTTAACCGGATGTTTTCGCGGGGGGAAGGCCTTTTTGGGTTTAAAAGGGCTATAGTTCCCCTCGGGGGGTCTGCGGGGATTTTAAAGGGAAGGTCGTTGCAAAACAAACGCCCTGAATTTGCCTGCGCCCAAAAGACCTTTTGGCCCGGGTTTCGAAAAGGGATTTAAAACTGCTCCCCGGTTATGAACACTTTTGATAAAATGGGAAAACTTTTATAAGACAAATTTAGGTTCTAACTTAAAAACTGTCAAAAGGGTTTGACACAATTGATAAATCCGCCCCATTGAGTTTTTCCAGATGGAAAGAAAAACAGGGAATCCCAGTGGGAAATTTTTCGAGGCCAATACCTAAAGTTTTTAAAAAAAAAAGGCCTTTTTTTCCCAGACCCAAAGTTTTTGCCTTCATTTTAAAAAAGGGGTAATGCAGGTCAAATTTTGTTTCCCTTTTTGGGAAGAAAGTCAAGATCCCCCTTCGGGGAAAAAAATGGACATGTCCAATTCGGGTTTTGCCCAAAAACCATGAATTTAAAAAAATCTGTGGGGGAAAAAAAAATCACCTTGTGTAGTTCCGGGTTTTGAAATCCCGGCACAGATTGCCTTTTAAAAATTGAAGGGGAAACTATTTTTAATGTGTTTTTTTTGGGAATTTGGAAATGTTTTTACGGGTTCCCCATGTTAAATTTTTCATGTTGAAATTGTCATGGGGAAAATAGCCTAGTTTCTCTTTTTGGTCCAGCCCCCATTTTTGGCCCTGTCTCTCTGCACCATATTTAAACCAAGTACCCTGTTAATCATAAACAGCATAAAAAATTAATTCGGTTGGTTGTAGCACAAAACCCACTTTAAAATGTGCCCCACCTTTTTTTAATTGTAACCTTGCTCCCAAAAGGACAGAATTCTTACTGCCATTTTGGGAAAACCCACAAAAGAGACTGCTTTAAATGATACAAGGGGACAAAAAAATGCATAATGAATGTGCCCAAATTGTTTCAATTTACTTTTGTTTTAGTAGATGGTTCCTGTAAAAATAATCCCTTTGGTTAGATTAAAAAAATACCCTTTTTAAATGATTTTTCGTGCCCCTTTTCCTTAAAAAAAAGACTTTTCTCTGGGGGAGACCCCCAAACCAAAATGCGGGAATTTAAAGGGGGTTTTCGAAAACATTTTCCCCAAAAAAACCCAAACAGCCGGGTTAAAAATTTCACACTTGGGAAAAGCTGTGGGCGGGCCCATATAGCGTAAATTGACAAATCAAAAAGTGTTTTTTTGCAAAATGGAAAGCTTTTAAAAAGATCATTACTGGAGATAATACTTTTCTAGGGGGTTTGGATCACAATGGATGGAGTGAGTGATTGACGCAGTTTTAGAGCAATGAAAAAATAGGAGGGGAAAATGGACATGGTGGAGAGCATGGTTGAAACCCAAGAGAAATTTTTGGGGTCTCAAAGAGGAGAAAAAAATTTTCCTTTTCTTTTTTCGCGGGCCCAAAAGGAAAAAATCCCCCTTTTTGGATGAATGTAAAATTTAAAAAGGGTGACCCCATGTTGACCCAAGGGGCTCATGTGAGGTCGGGGGCCCCTCACAGGCTGGCCCCATCCCACGGAAAAAATTTTTCCCGGCCCGGGTTTTTTGCTGGCCGGTATTTTTTTCCTGTTTTTTGCGGCCGTCCCCCGGGCCGGGGGAGGGGGGGGGAGGCGGGGGGGGGAGGTTTTTCTGTAATAAACCCCGAAAAAAAACCCGCCCCCCCTTCACATTAAATTTGATATTTTTCCGCCCGAAAAACCGGGGGGAAGGGAAAATGTGCAGGTCCCCGCGGGGGGGGGGAAAAACCGTTGCGGGGTAACCCGTGAAATTTGGGGAAAGGGTTGCAGGGGTTTTTTTCCATAGGAAGCAACATTGTGTCATTTTCGGCCAGTTTTTCAGGGTGGTCTGAAAAAACCCGTAACCGGCCAAAAAACCCGTCCCGGGTGGGGACATGCCCTTAAGATGCTCCCTTGTATAGGAAATAAACCCTTTCCAACCGGGGTTTCCCTTTCCTTTCAAAAGGACTGTATTGTTTATTTCCAAGGGCCCCACCCAGTCTTTTTGGGAAACTAAAAAAAGTAGCTGTAGTCAGAGTTGAGAAGATGATCAAAAGCTTGAGTCTGAGACCAGAGAGAAGCGAGCATCAAACCGTCCCTGAGGTGTGAAGGGTGTGTGACCAGTTAGGGTTAAAAGTGAGTGCCTGGCAGAGTGGGAGTTATGCCAAGCTAACAAATTGGGAGGAACCAGGAACTCGTTTGCATGACACGCCCAGGTGTGGTGCAAAAGCACAAAGGGGCTTTTAAACCAGGTTACTGATTGTCCTTTGGGGTTTTACTATACTGTTTTGAAACCCGGGGCCCCCAAAAACCTGTATTTGTTTTACTGCCCCTTTTAATATTTCCTGTATTCTCTGTGTATGTAGTGTTTGGTCTAGTGTACCCTTAAGACAATTAAATAATCAAACTTAATCTTTTTATTTTGATTCATGAATCCACATGTCCGTGTTCTTGTTCTTACTTTATACCCTACAGGGGCTGATTTCCGGCCCAATATAATCCCATTAATGGACTGCGCTTATATTTAATGAGGAACTGATGGCAGTGTACCAGGCTGCCAGAGTACTCTCAGATGGACAGGGTTGTGGGTGAGTGTTGTGCCACACAGGCAGTCGTGTGGGCTATCCTCTCTCACTCCATGTGCCTCATTACACTCGCGTGGATAGGGGGATCAGTGAAATAGTTTCCAGCTGACCTTAGGTACCATTAGATGGTACAGAACACCACATATCTGTTACATATTGCATCACGTGTTAGTCCGTGGCCAGAGGGTCCTGACACATCAGCCAACGAACAGAGGCTATTAGTGACATTAATAAACTTATGTATTTTTATCATACTCCATGCTGCACGGCGCTGAGAGCGGAGATTGCATTGCGCCGATCTCTCCATAGACTACAATGGGACAAGTAGCTCGCGCTCTGATTGACTGGGATAGCCAAGCCCCCGCCAGCTAAGCCAATCAGCTCTTTTCAAACATTTTTACTGTATTTTGAACTGTCCGCCTTTGATTTTGATTGGTCCAAACTTCTCCATAGGTTATAATGGGTCCCTTGGTTTGCTCCCATTCTGAAAATTGACCGAGATAGCCAAGCCCCCTGCTAGCTCAGCCAATCAGCTCTGTTCTGCATTTTTACTGTATTTTGAACTGTCCCGCCTTTGATTCTGATTGGTCAATAGTTCTCCATAGGTTTTAATGGTTCACTGTCGCTCCTATTCTGATTGGCCGGTTTCTGCAGACCAATGAGAAGCGCTTTCAGAATTTAAATTAGTGTATTTCCCGGCAATTTCCAATATCCTAATTCTTGATATTGTGCCGTTCTAGATTTTTTGGAAAGTGATTTTTGCTTATGTATTTTTTATTTTTGAGGTTTAAGCTCATTTCTTAGAATGTTTTCTGCCTTTATAAAGGCGATTTTTTGATTCATACTCCGCACGGACATCTTTAATGATTTCTTGCTGTTTTCCAGCCTGTCTCGAATCGGAACACATCTTCGGCACAGCCCCTTCTGCGCCTAAGCCCCGCACTGCGCCCCACACACTGGCAAGGCGCAGGGAACTTTTCCATGCATGTATGAGCGCACTACCTCCAGTGGCGAATCTTAGGCACAGCCCCGCACTGCGCCCATTTCCCTGCACTGCGCCTCAAACAACGGCGAGGCGCGGCGGACTTTACATAGTATGTATGAGCGCGCCCCAGCGCCGACAGAAATCAGGCGCAAATTTCACCGGAAAACTGGCGAAAAGATGCGCCCCGACGTGGCGAGATTCATACATGTAGCCCAAAGTGTTTATGCAAGAAGTAGAGGATGTGGGGAGTTGTACCTAAGAACTAATTTGAGGATCTCACCAGTAAAGGAGCACAATATGAGATGCATATGACCCAGGGCAACGCTGAGATAGCTTGCCCTACGCCACAGCCATACACTTAACTCAGACCCCCACTGTCCCCCCCAAGACGCTGCTTCCTGTGGCCACCGAATAACGACACTGACCACCAACTTGGATTGAAATGGCCACAGCAGCCATTTTATTGATAAATACAACATATATAAATACAATAACCAGTATAAATATATATACAAAATCTCCCCACCTGTATATAAATATATATATGCAAATATGTACAACCACATACAACTATACCAAATCCTATATATATATATATATATAATATATATATATATATATATATATATATATATATATATATATATATATATATACTATATACAAACACACACACACACACCAGGGGCATACATACACACACCAGGGGCGTAGCTAGGGAAGCCTGGGCCCCATAGCAAACTTTTGGATGGGGCCCCCCTCCTGCCTACCCAACCACGAACATTTACCGTGACCTCTTAATAATAGTCATGCAGTTACTAGATAATCCAACAAGCAAATACCTCACCATAGATATCCCCATCTTATTGCTCCCAAAAAAACCCCCAACTAACCAACCCAAACTGCCCAATGGCAACTGCTAGGGCCCCTGATTATACCCCAGAACAGAGCCAAATTACCACCACATAGTATAAATAATCCCCCTAAAAATTTACTGATCATACACAAGCCCAATATTTACCGCTATAGTGACCATATATGGTTATAATAGTGTTTGGTTTTCTGACAGTTTACAGACTTTTTTTTGGATTTGAAACCGTTGTAAACCGCCGTCAACCATTTACATTGAATAATAGAATACTGCGCACCCTCCCCACTGCACGTTTTTCCCGGTGGGTTTTTTACCTCCCGGCGTAGCGAAAAATTTAGAACATTTCATTTTCCCCCGGTTTTCGGGCAGAACATGAAAGGGGTCGAAGGGGGATGGCTTGAATCCCCCAAACCCACAGACAAAAGCCTTCTCCCCTTTTGCTAAAAAAGCCAAACGGGTTTTTTAAAGGTTTTTTTTTTCCCAAAAAAAATTTTTGTTTTGCGTGGGGCCCCCCCCTACACCTTTTTTTTAAATAATTAAAAGTTGCATCGGTTTTTGCGTTTCAAAATTGAAAAGTAAAACCCCGAAAAACCCGGCGTGGGGGGCCCGGGGGGGGCGTCTTCTTTGTGTGCATGTATTCCTCCCCTTCTGTCCAGACTTCTTGGACCTTGTTTCTGCATGTTTCTGCAGACTGGGGAATGCATTTTATTCTTCCTCCTCCCTCCCCTTTGGGCCCCAGTCTTCACTTCTGTACTGGACGAGGGGGAGGGGGGGGGGGAGGGGGAAGGAGAGGGGCCCTTCAGGACCTTAACTGTTTTTTTTCCCGGCTCCCCCCTCGCTCTGTCCGGGGGTCCGTGCCTGTGACAGTGATGATAGGCGCAGCAGCATCCACCCGGGATTACCCTTTATTGCCGGCGGGTCAGGAGCTGGAACTACCTGGGCCAAAGTATAGCAGTACGGGTCCCCGGGCCCCCCCTAGGATCGGGCCCCGTAGCAATTTATGTCGTACCCGGTAGTTCGCCCCTGACACACACAAAAACTCCAGTATGCTTTAAAATGAACGTCCATAAAAAAGTCCAAAAATTTCCCTCTATGGGGCCCAAAGGGCCTTGGAGCTAAAACGGCCCTGCGACCAAAATCCCCAAGGGGAAAACCCCAAATTACCCCCATCGTCTCCACTGGTTCGGGGGCCCAAAGCCATATCTCTATGGGTAGCCCTTTTGCAACCATGGATACCCGCCTGAAAGACGAACCTTTGCCGGCCATCCCCTTTTAAACCCAAAAACTGAGGGGAATCCCATCCCCAAAGGACCCCCCCCAATTTTCATCCCAACTCCAAGAACCTCAACTGCCCACGGCCACTGTGACATAATTCCCTTACTAAACCTGCATCAACCCCGAACAACCCCCAGCCCTGTGTCCAGGACAATGTAACTAACAACCATCAGGGTGGGCAGGCGGGACTGCTTCCCACGTGCCGCGCCTTCTGCTCTTCAGGGCGGACCTTAAATATCCTCCCCCTTCACTTTTGTACTCCCCCCTTCTCCCCACTCCACAGGGCGCGCTCCAGCCGTGCACAGCGTTCCAGGTCATGTCGTGCCTCCCCAAGGAAGGTGGGGCCCGGTCCGGCGCGTTGCTACACAGTGGAGACTTACTCTTCAGCAGCCAGGGGAGCACAGAGAAGGAGAATAGTCTAGAATAGATGTCAACAATGCATGATGGGAACTGTAGTTTGATACCCACATAAACTGCTGCTGAAGCCACACCCACTGTTGCTGCGCTACGAAGGAACACATAGTGAGCAACAGTATGACAAAACATGTCAATTATACATGTTTAGGATGTAGTATTTTTTTTTATTCTGTTGCTCCATGTGAAATGACCCTGTAGCTTCCTTTTTGTCTAAATGACAGATTACACCTTTAATCCCTTAATGACATATGATGCATGAGTAGTTAGTAGTAATTAGTAGTTAGCTAATTGCAGCTAACACCGGCTAGTAACAGTACGGGATAGAGATGGCTCCATACCATACTGTTTAATCCGTTAGATGCCGCAGCAAATACGGCCACTTCATCTAAATGAATGAGACAAGGTGCTACACACCTTTGCTCAATCCAATTGGGACCCCCGTGGCGAGAACACAGCACCCTGATTGGTTAACATGGCAACTGGAAGTTTTTAAAGTTCAAGTTCACCCCCCTTTTGTCATTTTACAGATAAAAAAACAATAAAAAAGTTACGCTTATTTGGTATCCGTGTCCAAAAAAGTCCAATCTATTAAAAATGACATAATTTATCCCGTACGCTAAGCACTGAAGAAGAAAATTCCAAATACAAAAATTGTGGGTTTTTTTAGGTCATTTCAGGTCCACTAAAAATTGGAATAAAATTGATCAAAATAGTTGCATGTATTCCAAACTGGTACGAATAAAAAGTACACATCAGCCCACAAAAAATGCCCCTCACTCAAGTCCATAGGCGTTAATATTTGAAAAATAGAAAAAGTTTGGATTTTTTTTTAACGTACCAAAATACAACAAACCGTACATGTTTGGTATTGCCAGATTTGTACCAACCTGTAGAATACAGAGAACACATAGTTTATACAGAAGATTACACTCTGTAAAAAAAAACTCCCGCAAACATAGTGCAAGTTCGTTTTTTTCACATTTTGCCCCACAATTTTTTTCGTGGTACATCTTGTCCCGCAAAATAAAAACCCTCATATGTCAATGTAGATGGAAAAATAAAAAAGTTATGGTTCTGGGAAGGTGGGGAGGGAAACAGTGAAAATAAGCTGTGGCGGAAAGAGGTTAAGATAACTATGGAAAGGGTCTACGTCGTGAATAAGTAGCATGTCACTTCCTACCCCGCTCGCCGTATTGTGCGAGCAGGGAGAGGAGCCGTAATCCATAGTTCTCTATGAGAACTGTGGATTACTGTAATGACCGGGACTGATTTCAGCCGTATTGGAGCGCAAATTACGGACTGAAATACGTCCCAAAATAAGCCGTGTGAACATGGCCTTAGGGTGGATTCAAACAACAGTAATTGCTACATTGCAGGTATCTGTCGGGGTACCCTGAACAAAGTTGTAGCCCTAGTGGCCCTGCATGGGTTACATTTGCTTTGTTTCCCGATGGCATAAACATTTCCTGCGGGACTTAACAGTGCAGTAAACTACTCTATTGAGCCCCGTAGGATAGTCATATGCTGCCAGGAATTTTAGCAAACTTTGCCCACATAGGGCTAAATCTGCTGTTTTATTCCCTATGTTGCCACCTTAGCTACTTGCGGTATCCGCCAGGGAACCTTTTTTCACGGTACTTCGGTGGATACCTGCAACGTAGTGATTAACAAAATGTGAACCCACACTTAGCTTTACTTAGGAAAGGTGAAGACCGACAAAGATTTGACTGCTTCAAAGTAGGTTAATTGGAGCCCAATGTATATGGTACTTTGTGGAGTTTCAAAGCTACATTTTGGTGGCTCAATCTTCAGACACTACCAATATCTTGGTGACACATAGGACAAAGCATTCTGGTGCCCTAGACAAATAAGAAACACAGTGCCCACGCCTCCTTCCACCCCCTCCCTGCCTTGGATGAAGTGGCAACCTAGGTGGTCCCCTACCTTCACCTACCTGTCGTTCTGGCCCTGGGGACACATCAGAAGTTCCCACATTAGTTGCAGGTATGCTTTAAAGGCCATCCATCTTTGACCTGCAGATGTAAACTGCATTTGTTCAGAAAAGTTTTGGCTTTCCCCAGAGCTGAAATGGTTAACTATACATACATTAATAGGGAAACACATGAGCAGGTGCAACACAGGAGGCTCAGTCAAAGCGTGGGGGAAGAGAAGATGATGCTTTGAGTCCTTTTTATTTCAGATTGAGGGGATAATATGCTATGTAATCTAGGACTTAAAGGGGTTGTCTCGCTACAATGATTGGGTTTTAATTTAAAGATCTTTAAAAAACAAGCAGCTTTGCAATATATGTTCATTACAAATGTCCTACTGATTTTGAGCTAGCCCTGTTAGTATTACTACATCAGCTCCTCAAATCTCTATAGTAGCCGACCTGTTGATCCTTATCTTACTGGCTGTCAGGTCTGAATGACTCATCACCTTTGAAGACAGGTCGGAGCAGAGAGCCCCTCCCGCACAGAATGCTTCTGGAGGGGGAGGGAGGACTCTGGTGTCTGTGTCCCTGCAGCCTGGATTAACCCTATGTGTCCCTGCTTCCTCCTGCTCTCTACACAGATGGATGTGACAGCAGTGACCCTGTCTGTTACTATAATCATGATATGTCTTTGGAACTGTGACTATACTAATGCTATACAGATCAGGCATGTGAATACTTTATGCTCTCCAGTATTAGTGAGACATCCTGAGTATAGTAACACTTCCCTTGTTGTTGCTGGAGATGTGGAGACTTGTAAGCTAAGCAGGGGATATAGGAACACATGCATCCCCTCTGCTCTATTAGCATACACAGCAGCTTCACATTCCTCTCTACACTCATAGATCAGCCCTCTCCTGTAACAGACCTAGGCAGGCACACACAGGGTGAACTCTGAGAGCAAACCCCCTCCCCCCCCCCACCTGTATAGAAGTTATGTAGCTGCCTCTGTGCTGATGGGAGGGGGGAGAGGGAGCAGAACAGACAGACCAAGAAGCACGCCCCTCAGTACAACTTACCAGGGACACTGACCGGCTGAAAGCACGTAATGAGACAACTCCTTTAAGTATTAATACCACAAAAGGGTTAAAGAAGTTCTACCTCATACATTAACATATGAATAATTCTCTCATCGCACGCCACAACAAATTGTTTGATTTTCTTTGTTTTCATTTGTACTTGACAGATAAAAAAGCCTGACTCCCACACTTCTATAATGAACCCTTCAGCTTCATTGTTCAGCTCTCTTTAGTCTCTACACTTTGCGCCTATTTTATGCAGTGGTGGACAATTAGCAAAACATATGTGAGGTCAGTGAGGGGTTTAAGGGACCTTCTTGAAGGATGGTGACGTTTACTGTACAGGCGTCAATACTTGCTTCCCGCTTAATTCTCAGTGTTATTTTTGCATTGTGCTCTTTAATAAACTTTACCCCCCACCCCCATATGAATGAATGAGCAGTGACAGGGCTGGATGGATGAAAGCTTCACACAGACATTCTCTATTGTTTTGTGCTTGTCCTAATTGAAGCTTTTTGATTATCTGAAAATAAGTATTTCTGTAGAGAACAGCAGTGGTTTGTAAGAAGAGGGGCACGGATCGGTATATTGATCCATCTCCAGAGGCATTTATGTAGAGTTCTAAGTTGTTTCAAGGCCATATTAAAAAAATGATTAATTCTGCTTGAGAAATTCTCAGCTTGGATATTGGCAAAATAGTCTGTGCCCGACATTGTATCATACATGAGTAGACCCTGCTCTTCCATTAAAGGGCTGAGCAATAAGCAAACTTCTCCAGCCTTTATTGACTATATACATGTATGGGCATGATGGTTGAGGACGTGCAGTTACTATTGATAGAAATTCCAGTGATCAATGGCCTAGAACGTCCTGAGACAATCTTGTGGCTGGGGCATTCATTTTACTCCTCAGGACATTAAAGGGGTTGTCTCGCTACAAGGATTCTTTTTATGTTAAAGATCTTGCAAAAACAAGTCACTTTGCAATATGTGTCCATTAACAGTGTCCTCCCTATTCTGAGATATCCCCTCTTGTATGGGCTGCATCATCACAAGTGGTCGCTATAGTTACAGACCTGTTTGTTCTCTCCTGATAGGCTGCCAGCACTGGTTGCTATAGTTTACAGACCTGGCTTCTACTGGCTAGAATGGATAAGCCAAAGTTAAACACACCCCTGAATTCAAAGTGAAACCAAGAAAACAGGACTGTGGTAACATGAATCAATGTAGTGAGACTACCCCTTTAATTCTAGTCCTTTAAAATATCTTTGTAAGACTAAGGGGTAGTGCAAAATGCTAGTGCTGGCTGCTGCAACCTGAACCCAATTTTCTTTGACTATTAGGCCGTGTTCACACGGCTTATTCCCGACGGATTTGTGTGCTCACAAATCCGCCGTGAATAAGGGGCGGGACGGGGGCAAGGCCGGAGCGCGGCGGGGGCGCCGCTCCCCGGCCCCTTTAGACATTGCTTATCTACGGCGCGTACGCGCCGTAAATAATGTGCATTTTCACTTTCTCCGCCCGGCGGATTCGCCGAGCAGGGAGGAGCGACGGAATCCACTGTTCTTTATGAGAGCAGTGGATTACCGTAATGACTCCGACGGATTGGCGCCGTACTGAAGCGCAAATCCGCGGCAAAATAAGCCGTGTGAACGAGGCCTTACAGTAGAATTTATAACAAATAATACACAAGGCCAGGGTAACTTTGATGTGTGGCAGGAGTCCACAGATTTTATTAAAATATATACAAAAATGTGATTACATCCCCCCAGTGCTGGGACAACAGGTAGACAAAGGTAGGTGACCACCTAGGACGTTACCTCATCCCAAGCAGAACAGGGGTGCAAGGAGGTATGGTGAGGGCTGAATTTTCCATTGGTGGGGCACGATATGCAGTATTTGGCTGGGGCAAATCCCAGTTCTGCACCCCTCACATTTTTTGTAAATATTGTATTGTATCTTTTCATGGGACAACACTGAAGATATTGCTACAATGTAAAGTAGTCCCTGTGCAGCTTATATAACAGTGTAAATGTGGTGTGCAGTCAAAATAACTCGACAAACAGCCATCAATGTCTAAACTGCTGGCAACAAAAGTGAGTACACCCCTAAGTGAAAATGGACAAATGTGACATGTTACTCATGTTATAATTTTGCGTTAAAGCTCTCACACTCTTTCATACTGGTCACTAGAAGTTCAACATGACACCTCATGACAAAGAACTGCTTGAGGATATAAGAAAAAAAAGAATTGTTGCTTTACATAGGGATGGTCTAGGCTACAGGAAGACTGGCAACACTCTTAAGCTGCAGAAAAGTGACCAAAGGGCATTATATACAGCAAAACGATACAGTAGTTTACAAGACATGTTCCACTCAGAACAGGTCTTGCCATGGTTAACCAAAGAAGCTGAGTGTATGTGCTCAGCATCATGTCCAGAATTGTCTTTTCAAAATAGACATATGAATGCTGTCAGCATTGCTGTAGAGGTTAAAGAGGTGGAGGGTCAGCCTGTCAATGCTCAGACCATACGTGGCATCAGGGCCGCCAACAGAAATTTCAGGGCCCCATACAGCTGAAGCACCTGGCGCCCCCCCCCCCCGGGAACCCCCGCCCCCAGAAACCCCATCGCCCTGCCCCCAGCAACAAAAAAGGGCCCCTTGGGAAAAAAAAAGCCCCCATTTTCCCAAAAATTACAGTGGCAAAAAAGAATGATTGTGTAGTAAAATAGCAATTTAGTCACACATCTGTCTTTTTTCCAAAACATATAGACCGGGGCCCAAATAGCCCATCCATATCCCCCCCCACCCACAAAAAAATTCCCCCCCCAAACCCACATACAATATCCCCCTCCACCCACATAAATATCCCCCTTCCACCCACATACAAATCTCCCTCCACCCCAAAACCAATACCCCCCCCCACCCAAATCCCCAAATCCCCCCCCCCACCCACAATCAAAAATCCCCCTCCCCCCAAAAACAAAAAATCCCCGCACCCACTTTCCAATTTTCCCCCTCCATTTTTTCCCTTGGCACGCCCCTCACCCCCTTCTAAAAAAAAAACCCAGCAAAAAGTAATGTCCCTCCTAACCCCCAGCCCGGTTTTAAAAACCCAAAAAAACACCGCCAAAATAGGACCACATAGAGGTCAGACACCCAGCTCAGGTCACATCACTTTAAGTGAAAACAGCAAGCCCCAAATTTTAGAAGCAAAAAAAACCCTGAAATCGGGACCCCCCACGGAAAAGCCATATCTGGGGATTCGTTCTCTTCTCTGATGAGTCGTTCTTTTTCCCCTTTTTCTTCTGCATCCGTTTCCACCCCGCCAGGGGGGGCCCTTGTCCCCCCACAACTAATCCTGCAAAAATTTAAAACCCCAAAATTCTTAGAATCCTCAATTTTAAAGCATTTTTTTTCCCTATTCCCCACCTCTGTACAAATTTCCCAAGGGGGTGGGAGAGCGGGACAAGCCATAACTTAGAGGCCTATTTAACCCTTTAAGGGGTTGGAGGGGGGGAGAGGACAACCCCCCCTTGAATTTGCTACAGTATGGGCTCTCCCCTAAACAATTTATTACCGGGTAGGTAGGAAAATGGGAAAGGCCCCCCGGTAATTAGATACCCCCTTATTTAGGTGGGGGACCCCCCCCGGGATAAGTTGGTGGGCCCAGCCCCAGGTAGGTAGGTGGGTACCTAGCCATGAGTCCCCTTTATTTTTGTAGGTGGTGGGGGCCCCCCTTTAGAGGTTGGGTGGAGTCAGGGCCCCACCCTTTTTTGAGGTTAGGTGGATTTCAGGGCCCCCTTTTAGAGGTTGGGTTTAGGCCCAGACCCCTCCTTTAGAGGTTAGGAAAGAGCCAGGGCCCCCCCCTTATAGAGATTAGGTAGAGTCAGGGCCCCCTTTAGATTTTAGGAAACCCCGGGCCCCCCTTTAGATATGGGCCCAGCCAGGGCCCCCTTTTATTTATAGGAAAGCGCCGGGGACCCCTTTTAGAATGGGCACCCGCCGGGGGCCCCCCTTTTAGTGATGGGCCCAGCGGGGCCCCCTTTTATGATAGGCAGGCCAGTGCCCCCCCTTTTGGGTGATGGGCAGTAAAAGGCCCCCCCTTTAGTGATAACAGTGCCAGGGCCCCCCTTTTTAGAGATGGGCAGTCCCCGGGGGACCCCCTTTTTGATGGGCGGGTCGGGGCCCCCCTTTAAATAATAGGCAGTCAGGGCCCCCCTTTGGGTAAATTAGGCAGCGGGGCCCCTTTAGTGATAGGCGTCACCCCCCCTTTAGTGTTGGGAGTCGGGGGGCCCCTTTTTAGTGTTTAGGCAGCGCCGGGGGGACCCCTTTAGTGATAGGCAGTCAGGGCCCCTTTAGTGATGGGCAGTCGGGGGGGGGGGGGCCCCCCCCTTTAGTGATGGGCAGCCCCAAAGGGCCCCCCCCTTTAGTGAGGGGGCAGCCCCCGGGGACCCCCTTTAGAGATAGGCAGTGCCAGGGACCCCCTTTAGTGATAGGCCGTCAGGGCCCCTTTTAGTGATAGGCAGTCAGGACCCCCTTTAGTGATAGGCAGCCCGGGCCCCCCCCCTTTTAGTAAACGGCTCCCGCCGGGGGACCCCCTTTAGTTGGGCTGCGCCGGGGCCCCCCCTTTAGTAAAGGCAGCGCCGGGGACCCCCTTTTAGTGATAAGCACGCCGGGGACCCCCTTTAGGATAGGAAAGTAAGGGCCCCCTTTGTGAAAGGCAGTTGGGCCCCCCTTTAGTGAAAAGGCAGCGCCAGGGCCCCCCTTTAGTGTAGGCTGCGCCGGGGAAACCCCCCCTTTAGTGATAGGCACGCCAGGGACCCCCTTTAGTGATAAGCAGCGCCGGGGCCCCCCCCTTTAATGAAGGCAGCCCGGGGCCCCCTTTAGTGATAAAAAGTCAGGGCCCCCTTTAGTGATAGACAGCGCCGGGGGACCCCCTTTAGTGATAGGAAACGCCAGGGACCCCCTTTAGTGATAGGAAAGTCAGGACCCCCTTTAGTGATGGGCAGTCCGGGCCCCCCCCCCCCTTTAGTGAAAGGCAGCGCCAGGGCCCCCCTTAAGTGATAGGCAGTCAGCCCCCCCCTTTTAAGTGAAAAGGCAGTCGGGGCCCCCTTTTATTAAAAGGGCCCAGCCCCAAGGGGAACCCCCCCTTTAGTGATAGGCAGTCAGGACCCCCCTTTAGTGATAGGCAGTCGGGCCCCCTTTAGT
Source organism: Phyllomedusa bahiana (assembly GCA_025379985.1). Lineage (NCBI taxonomy): Eukaryota > Metazoa > Chordata > Amphibia > Anura > Hylidae > Phyllomedusa > Phyllomedusa bahiana. The sequence continues at coordinate 38,522 of JAODAL010014371.1, read as the reverse complement.
GATAGGCAGTCGGGGCCCCCCCTTTAGTGATGGGCCAGCGCCAGGGACCCCCTTTAAAAGATAGGCCGTGCCCGCTGTATTTTAAAAAAAAAACAAATAAACCCACTTACCAGCCTGGGCCCTTTGCCGCCCCCGAGCTGCTGCCGACTCCTCCCAAACCCGAAATAGGCGGCGGGGGGGAAAAGTGACCCCACCGCGCCGCCTACGTAAAGCAGTGGGGGGCGGCCCCTTTGGCAGGCTAAAAGGCCTAATGCATTAAACCTGCCGCGTAGTGGCACTGTGCTCCCTGACACCCCCGAAAGCCCCGGGATTTGGGGGACCTTTAAAGTCCCCCACCCCCGGGGCCGGTCCCCTTGGGTGCCGGAAACGCAGGGCCCCCGGGCCTGCAGAGACCGGAGCGGGGTTTGGGCCCCCGGGGGGGGGCCGCCCGGGCACTCCCCTCGGGGCCCCCGCAACTGGGGGCCCACATGGGGGCCCAAAGGGGGAGCCGGGTTTCGGTGGCCCCCGCCCCGGGGGCCCCCCCTGCCTGAGGAAAAAGGGGGGGCCCCCCTTGCCGGGGGGGCCCCCTTATTCCCCCGGGCCCCCCTACGGGAGGTACCTTTTGTCCCCCCTGTATGGCGGCCCTCGTGGCAAAATGCATAAAATTGGTCTGCATCCCCTTTTCATTGAAAGGAAGCCTTTTCCCTAAAAGAGGGATGCAAAAAGGAAAACCCCCAAAAAACAGTTGCTAAAAAGGACAACCCCGACAAAGGGAAATGGATTTTTGGAAACCAAGTCCTTTTGGTCTAAATGGGGACAAAGGGAAAAAAACTTTTTTGGGTTTCTAATGAGGAGTACAAATATAGTCAAGCAAGAGAATTTTGGGGTTTGGGGTTTGCGGGAAAGTGCTGGGGCTTTTTGGGGGCTCCAGTAATTGAGGGGAACCCAGGAATTCCAACTTTACTGCACATACTGAAGCAGAGCTTGGTTCCCCTCTCTTTGGAAAACTGGGCCTCAGGGCAGTTTTCCCAAAATGATAAAAGACCCCAAACACAGCCCAAGAAAACCCACTGCCATGCAAAAAAAAATTTAGGGTAAAGAGCTGGACTGCCCCAAGGGGGGTCCCCCCAAACCAAAACCCTTTGGGACTGGGGTGCATCCTAAAACCCGGAAGATGGAGGAGCAAAAAAGGTTTCTATAAAAATCCACCCAGCCCCCGGATAACTTCATGGGGGAAGGGAAGAAGTTTCCCTTTTTGGCTGCAACCTGGAACCCTCAAAGTAAACCCTCCTTTCCCCCAAGAAAGTTAAGTCGGGGCGCGGGGAAAATGATGGTGGCCCCCACAAAATATTGACATTTTGGGCCCACAATTTTTTAAAATTTTTCACTTAGGGGTGCACTCCCCTCTTGTTGCAAAACAGTTTAGACTTGATGGTTGTGTTTTTTAAATTTTGAGGGAAAAACCAACTTTAAAACTTTTTATAAAACCCGGGTGACAAAACTCTTTGTGTCAAAGTGTACAGTATATTATCGGGTTTTGGGCCCCTTTTAAAAAAATATAATACAATATTTACAAAAATGGGGAGGGACGACGGGGAACAGACTAAAGAATCCCCGGGGGGGGAAATTTTCCCAGACTGCTTTTCCCCACTACTACTCGGGGGGCCCATTGTTAGTGAATCTTTTTTTAGTCCCTCTTTGGAAAAAACCAAAATAAACTTCTGAAAGGGCAATTAAAAAATATATAATGCCCTTTTAAAAGACACCCTGAAAGCCCTGACAGAAAAGGGGGGAAATGTTCTTCTATTTTAAAACGGGCGAAACCCCCATTCGGGGCACATTACAAAGCGCCTGTGGCTCTTTGTAATGTACCTAAGATCGGAGGGCATGTCACACTACAACCATACGAAGCTACATATATAGCTTTAGTACAGGTACCGTATATACGGAAGTATAAGCCGAGTTTTTCAGCACAAAAATGCACTAAAAAAGCCTTCCTCGGCTTATACTCGAGTCACCGTCTGCGTCCGGGCACTGCCATGGCCCAGGCACCGGCAGCGATCTCGTCAGCTGTATGCGACTCTTCTGGGAGCACATACAGCTGAATCTCAAGTTACCCGTCAGCGTCTGGGCGTTGCCACGGCTCGGGCGTCGGCAGGGATACTTCAGCTATACTCATCTGGGAGTGCATACAACTGACGATACTCGAGTCAGCCATCGGCGTCAGGGCGCTGCCATGGCCCGGGCACTGGCGTTGATCTCTTCAGCCGTATGCAACTCCTCTGGGAGCGCATACAACTGAATCTCAAGTTACCCATTAGCGTCCATGTGTAGCCATGGCCCGGGCACCGGTAGGCATAATTCAGCTGTATGCGACTTCTCTGGAAGTGAATACAGCTGAATCTCAAGTAACCTGTCAGCGTCCAGGTGCTGCCATGGTCTGGGCGCCAGCGAGGAACTCTTCAGCTGTATGTGACTCATCTGGGAGCACATACAGCTGAAGACACTATTGTGGAGCAGAGAGTGAGCACAATATTAAGGAGAAGACATGCAGCCTTCCGGAGTATCTGGCACACGCCGCATGCTATATTAGCAGACTTGCGGCCTTCTGGAGTATCCGGCACACGCAGTGTGCTATATCATCACGCTGTCTGTGCGGCCTGATGACATTATGCCACCAGTGCCAGAAGACGGAGCGCATCAGAGCAGCGGGGAAAGGTGAGTACTGGTGAATACCAGTCTATGGGGGACATTAAACTGCCTATAACTTACTATACCTGCCTGAAGGGGACATTAAACTGTCTATACCTGCCGATGGGGGACATATACCTGCCTAAGGGGGACATTAAGCTGCCTATACCTGCCTATGGGGGACATATACCTGCCTATGGGGGACATTAAACTGCCTATATCTGCCTATGGGGGACATTAAACTGCCTATACCTGCCTATGGGGTCATATATCTGCCTATACCTGCCTATGGGGGACATTAAACTGCCTATACCTGCCTATGTGGGACAATAAACTGCTTATACCTGTCTATGCATGCCTATGGGGGACATTAAACTGCCTATACCTGCCTATGGGGATATTACACTGCCTATACCTGCCTATACCTGTCTATGGGGGACATTAACCTGCCTATATCTGCCAATGGGGGACATTAAACTGCCTATACCTGCTTATGGGGACACATACCTGCCTATACCTGCCCATGGGGGACAATTAACTGCCTATACCTGCTTATGGGGGACATTTATCTGCCTATACCTGCCTATGGGGTTCATTAAACTGCCTATACCTGCTTATGGGAGACATTATACTGCCTATACCTGCCTAAGTCATTTTAATTTTATGCATTTTTATTTTTGAAATTTACCAGTAGCTGCTGCATTTTCCACCCTAGGATTATACTCAAGTCAATAGGTTTTCCCAGTTTTTTGTGGCAAAACTAGGTGCCTCGGCTTATACTAGGGTCGGCGTATACTTTAAAAGTGGTTTACCTGAGCCAGAAGTGTCGCTTTCTAGATAGAAAGCGCTAAATCTTTGACCTGCAGTAGAACAGGTTCATAGATTCAGGCACATTCTACGCTACCAATGCGCACAAAAAAAAATGGAGCTTGGGCTCCAAAAATCTTACATGTTGCCCAAAATGTTTGTCCCGTAAATGCTAGATTTTTCTGTTCTATTTTTGTCTTTATTTTTTATTTTACCATCTAGGCCACAAAAGTTCTTGCTATTTCTTTGGGTTTTTCCTTTTTACCATCAAAGATACCAACTACATGATTCTGTTACAGCATGTACCAAATGCTCATCCCTATAATAAATACTAAGCTTGTTGAAGATGTTGAGGCCTGCATGCCTCAGAATATCTGTTATTACTCAGATATGTACCTTTTACTAGCTTTTTTTCTTCTGTGCATACTAATAAAAATTAGAATATTTTAATAAAATAAATATTTTTTAAAAATGTATGTCTAAATATTATTTAAATGGACGTCATCTGGATGTTTGTTATCCCCCTCAAGTTTATGGTTCTACCCTTTGCCTGGACATGTCGGGAGACCTATGTGTTACAAACACGACACATGCCTTCAATGACAGCAGGATACCTAATTCTCCCCAAACAACCTTTGGTACCACTTCTCAACAAATCAAGACAAGGTAATTGAAAAAGGCAACAAAACACTTTGGGTGACAAGTATGAACGGGCTTTTCGCCTGTTTTCTGGCGTATCCTACGCCTCACCGGCCCGAATCCCCTATCGGAAGCAGTGATGCGATGTTAGGCGCAGCGTTCACCACTTTCAGATGCGCCTAACATGAAGGAGCGTGTAATGGGCGCGGTGTGGGCGTTCCGGGGTGGGACGCGGCGTGTTCGAAAGCTCCGAGGCATGTACGATCGTGGATCGGCAAAGTGAGGCGCATTGCAGCGCTCGCCAGCTCCGACAGGCAGACCTGGTTGATTCTGGTCTAAATCCTCCGGCGGAGGCGAAGTGAAGCGAGAACGTAACATGAGAAGAAACATATAGAAGATCGCAAGAGAAATCTCGGCTCTCAGTGCCGTGCGGCGTGGAGTATGATTCCCAAAAAATCGTCTTTATTAGGTGTAAAACATTTTCAGAAAAAGAGCTCAAACCTTAAAAAAAAAAAAAATCACATTCCAAAAATCCAGAACGGCTCTACATCAGGAATTAGGCTATTGGAAATTGCCGGGAAATACTGTAATTCAAATTCTGTAAGCGCTTCTCATTGGTCAGCAGAAACCAGCCAATATGAATAGGAGCGACAGTGACCCATTAAAACCTATGGAGAAGTATTGACCAATCAAATTCAAAGGCGGGACAGTTCAAAATACAATAAAAATGCAGAAACGAGCTGATTGGTTGAGCTAGCGGGGGCTTGGCAATCCTGGCCAATCAGAATAGGAGCGACAGGGACCCATTATAACCTATGGAGAAGTATTGACCAATCAGAATCAAAGGCGGCACAGTTCAAAATACAGTAAAAAGGCAGAAAAGAGCTGATTGGTTGAGCTAGCCGGGGCTTGGCAATCCTGGCCAACCAGAATAGGAGCACCAAGGACCCATTATAACCTAGGGAGAAATATTGACAAATCAAATTCAAAGGCGGGACAATTCAAAATACAGTAAACATGCAGAAAAGAGCTGATTGGTTAAGCTAGCGGGGGCTTGGCTATCCCGGCCAATCAGAGCGCGAGCTACTTGTCCCGTTATAGTCTATGGACAGATCGGGGCAATGAAATCTCAGCTCTCAGCACCGTGCGGCATGGAGTGTGATTAAAAAAATCATTTTTATTAGGTGTAAAATATTATGAGAAAAAGAGCTCAAACCTTCTATAAACATAAATCAATCAAAACCCAAACGACGCGTTTGTCGCCGGGACCGGCGCTACATAAGGAATTGCGATATAGAGAATTGTCGGGAAATACAGTAATTCAAATTCTTTAAGCTCTTCTCATTGGTCGGCAGAAACCAACCAATCAGAATAGGAGCGACAGTCAACCATTATAAGCTATGGAGAAGTATGGACCAATCAAATGAAAAGGCGGGACAGTTCAAAGTACAGTAAAAAAGGCAGAAAAGAGCTGATTGGTTGAGCCCAGGCGGCAGATATGAATCCACCAATCATATGTAGTGCGTCTATTTTAAATGGAGAAAGAAGGGCGCGATAGAAGGGCGCCCTAAAAGTTATTACTGTCTATGGGAAATTTTCTAGTACTGTGATTGGTTGACTGGAAGAGGGGCTCGTCCTGGGTAGCCAATCAGCGGCTGAGCTACCTTCTCATAGAGTTCTATGGGGAAAAGAAATGCAGAGCGAGCTCTGTTTGTGATTGGCTAAGTTAAAAGAGGCGCGGTTATTTGGACCAATTGGAGCGACGCTCTTATGGGTTTTCTAATCTGTAATCTGTAATAAAACTGTATGTGCCCGAAATAAAATGATAATACTCCCGAAGTTGTACCGATCTCTATATAAAATGACGGCGAATATTAGGCGCAGTCCCGCACTGCGCCCCACACCTCGGCACCGACATACACGAGGCGCAAATTTCACCGGAAAACTGGCGGAAACATGCACTCCGACGTGGCGAGATTCATACATGTTGCCCTTTATGTCTGATTGTATAATAAAAATTTAATTAGCCAAGCAAACCTAACCTCTGGCAATAGCTGCATCCAATCCAGGCCCCAAATGCCCTTCCAAAATAAGTCTAGCTGAGAAAATCCAATAATTTAAGGCTGATAGGCTTAACAAAAGCAAGTTTGGTTGCCCAAAGAAATACAATACTGGCCTAACAGCCAAACCACTTGCTAACAGAAACCTAAAAGGAAAATCACGTGGCTGGAAGGTTCTCATGTTCTGTTTACATCACTCTAAATTTCACTTCCCTTTGTGCTTAACATCCTCTGCTAACATGCCAGTCCAATTGGCAACCATGGCAACCCCAGTTTGGAACAAACATGTTCCCAATTCCCATAGGGGAACCCCAACTGCAGTAAAGAATTTTTAAAATACTAACTCAAATTGTCATTGAGTGAGGAGACTGCCACTCATATGAGAAAGGAGAACTAAAGTGCTATGCCAACTGCTCCTGCCATAAATATCAGTCTTTAACTAATTCACCCATAATCAAAGGCAATCCTGCAACAGAATAATGTAGAGGCTGCCTGTGATTTTTGAGAGGAAACAAATTCACCACAACACACGGCATAGAAAGAAATCTGTGCGAATGCACAATGAAGAGGGATGATCTCATAAGGAGAGGGGCAAAAACTGTGCAAATCCCCAGAAAGATGCTGCAACAACAAATAAGATGCAGACCTATGCTGATTAACCTACCTAAGATGGCTTCTTTTTTAAACCTGTTTTCAAAACATTAGTGACCACACATACTTAGGTAACATCAGGGAAAACGCACAGTTTTAATATGAGGGCAAATGAAGGCAAACCACTCTAGGCAAAACCACATCGCCCGGGCAATGAGCCAGCCACTCCACCCAAGCTTAACCATGACTAGATCATGTAGCCATCACCAAGGAATGCTGTAACAAAGATTATTGGAAATAATTCCCAAAAATGTTAACTGTCACTCTGGACCTTGTTTTGCTGAACAGCGATTGGCATAAAGTGCTCTGTAGCCTTTTGCACCCACCACATTTATGTAGAGTTGCAAATCCGTATTGGTCAGATCTGTTTCTCTACACAAAGTCCCATCATAGTCCTGTGATAAGGTAAGCCAAACTTTGAGATCCTACTACAATACTGATGTCAAGCATGTTAAATAGTGAGGAGTCTTCATTTCTGCTGTCAACATGGACAAGAAAAACCTGCAGGTGTGACTAAGCAGATCGAGCAACAATTAAATTTGCTGCCAAAGGAGACCTTCTTGACCTAAAAAAAGCTGTCAATTGTAGAGCTGAGTTGTGAAACTTACAATCCAGCAAGTGAAAGCAGTCCAGATAGACTGAGAGGAGTTGAAGGCTAACTCAATATCTGACCATGAGCTCTTGGAGGCCTGCTTCCTCTGTATCCTGCTTAAATACGTGTATGGAATAGCTGCCTCATTCCAGCTGAAACCATGATACACCGCATTCACCATATCTTATTCCTTCATTTGGTTGAACTTGGAAGGACATTTCTTATTAACTGAAATTTCCCTGTTTCCTTTTTGGGAACTATACCGAGGAGGGAAACATAAAGGTTGGGTAATGGGGGTCAATAAAAAGGCCTACCATCCTGCCATAAAGCCACCCCAGAATTCCTGATAAGAGCGCAAATTGCTCATGAATGACCAATTTTATCCAATCCAGTGGAAAAATCTTCAATAAAAAAGTTTGACTCCTATCTCCAGGAGTACGCTAGATATAAAAGCATCTTTCTGATACAAAACTGGCATCCTTCAACTTTTCAGAAAAAGATTTTCTGGCACTTTTCCTTTTTTTTTTTGAAAGTGCAATGTAGTGTGGGAACCTCCACCGAAATGGGCACAATTGGAAAAACCTGCAGTAGCCCCTTATTATTTGGATCTTCTGTTCGGTGTTTAGGTGCATTGCCGGGATGACGGGTAGGAGAAGGTAAACGACCACCCAGGGTGCCACTTCATCCCAGGCAGAAAAGGGGGTGCAAGGAGGTATGGAGTGGGCTTAATTTTTGCATTTGACGACGCTATATGCCTTATTCGCAAATGTCACCGGAATAGCTTGTGCCGATCCTGTTTAGGTGGTTGGGCTATTAAAAGTTGTATCCACATACAATGAGGAAAATAAGTATTTGATACACTGTTGGATTTTACAAGTTTTCCCACCTACAAAGAATGGAGAGGTCTGTAATTTTTATTGTAGGTACACTCCAACTGTGAGAGACAGAAACTAAAAAAAAAATGCAGAAATCACATTGTATCATTTTTAAATAATAATTTGCACTTTATTGCAAAATTAATAAGTATTTGATACAATAGAAAAACAGAACTTCATATTTGGTACAGAAACCTTTGTTTGCAATTACAGAGGTCAGAAGTTTCCTGTAGTTTTTGACCAAGAATGGCATCCATCTCAAAGAATTGCACCGGAAGACTCTCCTCACATAACTCCATTGCCTGAGAGGGAGGAGGAAAAAAAAGGGTATTGGGATGAGGCCCTGGGAAGTTCTGACGGGGACACAACAATGAGTTGGTGGGCTTTTCTACCAAACCACATAGTAAATCAGCTAGGAGCAAGTGGAAGTGTCTGGGGAAGAGTGTGTTCTCCAGCAAGGAAATTACTCAATCTGGCTGCACTTGTTCACTGAGCACTTTTATAGGATATCCTCAAAAATGTGGGCAGACTGAGAAGGATATGTGGACGTCAGGGATGTCCTAATCTTTCCCTGGCTTATCCTGCCTAAGCACAACTGCCCCCAAAAGTTTGACCTCGCACTGGAAACTTTCCTGACCAAAACCTATCCAAAACAGAGAATAGACAAACTACAGAGAAACAAATTCCAAAGCCATAGAAATCCAAATAGCAATCGCCAGGTTAAAATAGCAATCACTGGCATAGACTGAGGAAACAGGGAAGTTTAAATACCCTGCCCCAGCCAGACATTGGATCAGGGACTTAACCCCTGAGACTCATTTCCAACCCCAGGCGAGGCTCAAAAGACCAGTAACTGGTCATAAAATGACTATTACACATAATACAAATAGGCAAAATAACTTTTTGCAATACAGTGAGAAATACCTGGATGCCTATGTGACCTTTCTGAGATGCTTAAGTTTTTCCAGAATCAGACGTTTGGGTCAATTCTGAATTAGGTGTTCTAAAGTAGAAACAGAGCCCCTTCTGTTGTCGGAAATTAATGCGATCTTGAGGAGACATTGTCAAACCCAGCTGCATAGGTTCTTGATCTGGGCCTGATGTTTCAATAGTCAGGGAGGAAGGAGAGGTATTTCAGAATGCCCCTTTGATGCTACTGTAAACGAGGTTTGAGCCGTATAGAGAGGGCCATTGACTCCTTTAGGGTCTTAGATTATGGGTAACTGACCGACAGATCCTTAAGTGTCTCTGACAGACCTTGATAGAAGAGACATCATAGTGCTGGGCCATTCCACTGCGCCTCAATTTGAAGTAGTAGTCTTTCACTGGTTGAAGTTAACAGGTTAGTCTCGACTACTGATCTAAAGTCTGGTTCGTCATACAGGAGACCCAAAGCATCAAAAAACAATTCTACAGAAACTAGTTCTAAGGAATTAGGTTCCAGGGAGAAGGTCCAAGCTTAAGGATTGCTCTTCAGAAACAAGATGATGAACCCCACTCGTTGTTCCTCAGTCCCCAAAGAATGCGGCCTAGGCCGAAAATAAAACCTGCAGCTTTCCCGGAACATAAAAAAAGGTGATACGGTCACCAGAAAAGTGATCAGGCAGATTTAACTTGAGCTTGACAGGAGAAGTTGTCTCCTGCAATTGAATACTCTGAGCAAGATCTTACACCAGCTGTGCTAGAATGTGCATTTGGTCCACCAGATAGTAAATTTGTTCCATGATTAGGATACTGCAAGAGATTCAGGAGAAAAAAACATGGGTTTGTGATTTTGTCATGGATGTCCTAATCTTTCCCTTGCCTACCCTGCCAAAGCACAACTGCCCCAAAAAGGGCGACCCCACACTGGAACCTTTTCCTGACCAAACCCAGGCCAAAATGGAGAGCAGACAGACTACAGACAAACAGTGCAAAAATGCAATAGAAAACAAAATAGATGGACAATTTCAGACAGACCAAGGTCAAACTAGAAGAGCGCACAGTACCGAATCAGAAAACTGAAGAGTTACCAAGACACAAGCCACATTCCAGAGCCAGAGAAATCCAAATAGCAATCCGAACAAACACAATAGCCAGGTTACAAGAGCAATCACAGGCAAAGACTGAGGAAACAGGAAGGTTTAAATACCCCATTTCAGCCAGGGATTGGATCAGATTCAGTTCCAAACCTAGGTTGAGGGTCAACAGACAAGTAACTCTTATAGGGGCAGACGCACAATACTGACAGTATGCTTAAGCAAATATAAATTATTTAAGTGTTTGTCTATGATCATAGTCTGTATTACACAGTATGTGAGCATTAACAGGTTGGGTGGAACACACAACATGTGCTTCCCCGAACTGGGAAGAAGAGTTAGCTGGATAGCCTTTGTCATGGCTAGACAAGCAGTAGTCAGGTGGACAGAGCAGGATAACCTGCACCAAACCAAGACAAGATGGGATGTAGTTGTTCTGGTAATATAGGCAGAACGTCTAAAGGTTGTAGGTCTTGTCTTTGTAAGCTCACTGTGCTGTGTCTTTAGATTATTGCACCCAAAAACATTAAACTACAGACCATAAAACATTCTAAAAATTCACTATATTAATACACAGCTGGGCATACTGCCCAACCATATGTTAGAAGAAGGAAATGGGTTAAAGATTATTTTCTTTCCTTGCAAATGAGAATGAAGCTTTTTTAATAAATGTATGCACTTGTTTTTCTTAATTCTTAATTCAGTCTGTGCCATGCCCATACCACATAGCAACAGGATGCAGTAATTAGCACTCCTCAGCTCGGTGCTTCCAGCAAACAAAGATGGTTGAAAACAGTGGTGGATCCAGCCATCTGGTAGACTGTGTTTATGTCTTAGTGTAATTTTACTTTATGCAGATAATAGTCCTAGATTTTATGTCACGTTCTGCTCTTTTTATATCATTTCCTGGATATAGGGTCATATTTATCTCACAGCCTTTTTGTAGTAATGGAAGAGTGATCTTTTTCAGCCAAATTAAAGGATCTGTGTAGGAAATAATATAAATTTTTACATTACGCTGAATCAATGCTAACGTTAGGTAGGGATTTCATTGCAGATCTGTGGTAAGGACAGCCATTATAATGTCATACGTCCAAATAAATGTGATACCAGCTCAAAGCACAGGTTGTCAAACTGTCCATAATTGCTTCTTGTTATACCAACAAAAGGAGACATTTTGTTGTGTTATACACACGCCTACGAGCCGATACCATTGTTGTGTTGCTGGTGAGTTGTAGTGCTGTAGATATAAGGGTTAACTGTCGTGTTTTCACAACATTAATTCCCTTTGTTTCGTTGTAGAGTATCACAGTGTGTATGATCTTAGGAGCCCCGTAATCTCACCTGTGTGACCGGACTATATAGATTTGATTGGGCTGTTACCATATAGTTTATTGCCGGTGACAAGCTTCTATTGCAATAATTTATGGGACTTCACTACATTGTTTTAAATACATCTGCTGCTATAACATGTAACTGTGGAGAACGTCTAGAATGGGCCTCTGACATGCACACTAATGTTTGGAAGCCGAGAATCTAACAGTCATGCGCGACTTGGATGGACATGCGCAATTAAAAAGTGGAGACACTGAGGTATACTACGAACCATCTATTGGTCCTGCTCGCCACACCTTATTTCGTAAAAGTTCTTTTACATAATGTTTGGTAACTGTCAGTCACTCTCTTCTGTCTATACAATTGGATAGATGCACTATATATAGGTTCATGTTACTTTATTATGTTGGTGTTCTATGATTAGGTTATTTGACACTGATGTACCGCCCTATGGATATATATTGGAAGTATTGACACTCGTGTTATGCTTGAGAAAGGCTCTGTTTGTCTTAGAGCTGAAACGTTGCACTTTTTTTTACTCTGGATTCTTAATAAAAGGAACATTATGCTGACATCCCCTCTGGATACTTTTTGGGATTTTGTTGAATCAGTCACAGCCATCATTAAGTGAAAACTTACACTTTTAAAATAAAATATTTCAAATGTATAGATGTACAGTATACAAATAGTGTATACATGTTTGAGGAAGGATTGGTATTAATATTTTGGAATAGCTCTTGATCTCTATTTAAGGCTTATTTATATGGCAGAGCAACATAGACAGAATCTCTTAATTTACATATTAAGGATCCATAATCACTCCATATGGCTTATCATTAACTGTTTCTAGTGGAGAATATTTCCAAGACATCCAGTATCATATGGCAATTTTTTGAACACCTCCATATCAAATCAGAGACGTTTAGAGGTACAGTAGGATCCCAAAGCTGTTTCATGGCTTTGAGCATTGCTTGGTGCCTTAGGGCTTAGTCTGTCACCAGTGCTTTTGTGCTTCAGATTCAAGTCAATAACAAATTTAACCAGAAAGTGAATCCATTTGGGTCAGCCTGAATCGAATTTTGGCAAAAATCACCAATAAGGTTGACTCCCATTCTAACACTAAAGTGAGTTTATGATTAGGATTAAGGCTCTTACTGGCTTTTAAGAGTTAACTCCCTTAACTTTCCCGATGAGCCGGTCCTTCCTTGCTTCCACTTCACGCTCTCCAACTATGCCTATTTTGGTCAACATCACTATTTTTAAGTGATGTTGCCCCTGGAGCAATGGGATGATTTCCACTTCAAATGGGTTTGCACTGGGAACAATAAGTAGATGTTGGACTGGAAGTTAGGCTGTACAGGGAGAAGTTAAAAATCCTAAGCCTAGCTCAAGGATAGTATTAGGCTAGGGACATAGATCAATCAAAGGTTTGGGTTTGGGATGTTCCAAACCCAAATTTTTCAGAAATTCATTCCAACTAGTTTTGAACTGAATAGGGTGCTATTCGAGCATCTCAGTACAACTACTCCAATTCCAAAAAAAGTTAGGATGTAAATAAAACAAGAATGATTTGTAAGTCTCTTTTAGCCTTATTATTACAACAGAACATAGAACACATATCAGAAGTTGAAAGTTAGAGATTTTTCCATTTCATTTTGAAAAAATAAAATAATTTAGAAATTTATGGCAGCACCACATCTCAAAAAAGTTGGGACCAGGCCATGTTTACCTTTGTCTATGTCTAGCCCTTTTCTTTTTCAACAGTCTGTAAATGGGAAGCAAGGAGACCAATTGATGGAGTTTTTGTTGCCCCATTCTTTTCTGATGTAGGATTCTAGCTGAATAATAGTCCTGGTTCTTTTTGCTTGATTTTTTACTTTAAAAAGAGGAAAATGTTTTTGTTCAGGGAGTAGCTATCACTTTCCAACTGTTCTGGATCACCTAGAGAGTAAGAAAGTCTCCCATGCACCATGAACAGCCTAGTCCCTGCTGTATATACATATATATACAGCTGAAACCAGAAGTTTACATACACTACATAAAAGACACATATGCATGTTTTTTCACTATCCGACATGAAATCAGAATAAACCTTACCCATTTTAGGTCAATTAGGATTACCAAAATTATTTTTATTTGCCAAATGCTAGAATAATGAGAGAGAGCATTTAAAAAGGCATTTTTATTACTTTCTGCATAATCAGACGTTTACATACACTAGGATTACTATTCTTATATATGCTTCTTATATATTTATTGGCAACATCTGAGTTAATTAGAGACACACCTGTGGATGTATTATTTACGTATACCAAAAACACACTGCTTCTGTGTGTTATGTCATGGGAAAGTCTAGAGAAATTATCCAAGATATCAGGAAGAGAATTGTGGACTTGCACAAGTCTAAATAATCCTTGGGTGCAATTATCAGATACCTGAAGGTGGCTCATTCATCTGTACTAACAATTATATTCAAGTACAATCAAGATGGGAATGTCCAGCTATCATACCGCTCAGAAAGGAGACAGGTTCTGTGTCTCAGAGATGAACATGCTTTGTTTTGACATGTGCATATCAACCCAAGAACAAAATCAAAACAGCTTGTGAAGATGCTGGTGTAAACTGGTAAGATTGTGTCATTATCCACAGTGAAACGAGTACTGTATCAACATGGACTGAAAGGCCACTCTGCCAGGAAGAAGCCATTACTGCAAAAGAAACTGTCATGGGGGCTGGCGCGGGTCCCGTTGTCCCCCGCGGCCGCCCTCCTGCCCGCATGGGGTCTGGCGCGGGTGCCGTGGCCGCCCGCGACCAGCTCCTTGCTGCCCGGGTCCCGGCGCCTGGTCACTTACCCGTCCACGCTCCTGTGCTTCCTGCTTCTGCCCATCCCAGCCACCGCGCGCGCACCCGTTGCTTAGGGCGCACGTGCGACCACTGGTCTGGATTTAAAGGGCCAGCCCGCCGGTAATTTGTCAATTGCCGGCCGCTGGTCCTATATAAGGTACACGCTTCCTGCACTCTCTGCCAGATTGTTGGTGTGCGTTAGTGAGTCTTGAGAGAGTTTGGAGTTCCGTTTGATTACCCGTGTACCAGTCCGTTCCGCTACGTTCCCTGACCTTGCCTGTTTGCCGCCTGTCCTGACCGTCTGACCGTCTCTGACCCAATGCTCTGCCGCCCGTCCTGACCTCCTGCCTGTTCCTGACTAAGTCTCTGGATTACGATTCTGTACCACGCATTACTCCGGCTGCCATCGCAAGCAAATCATGTCAGGGGTAGCGACCTGGTAGCCTCACGCCGCAGCAAGTCCATCCCACTTTGCGGCGGGCTCTGGTGAATACTGGAGGCTACTTAGACTCCGCTCCCTGGCGTGGCTTAACTATCATCGCTTGCGGTGGTCCAGCGAATCCACCAACCCATTACAGAAACATATAAAAGACAGATTAATGTTTGCAAATGCACACAGGAACAAAGACCTACATTTTTGGAGACATCCTGTTATCTGACGAAAATAAAATTGAACTGTATAGCCATGATTACAATTTTTATGTTTGGTGGAGAAAGGGGAAGTTTGGAAGCCGAAAAACACTATCCCAACTGTGAGACATGGGGAAAGCAGCATCATGTTGTTGGGTTGTTTTTCTGCAGGAGGGACTGGTGCATTGCAATGCCGCACGCTGCGGTCCGACGCCCGGACCGCGGCCGCTCACGCCTCCCGGCACCTCTCATGCCGCGATCTGGGCGCCCAACCCCAGGCGCAGCCGTCCCCGGAACGCGCTTCGCTGCGCAGTTACTTACTTGGCCTCGTCCTGATTCCTCCTCGAGCGGCACGCTGCTGTCATTGCTGCTGCCTGAACTATTCTAGCCGGCCACTAGGGGCCTGGATTTAAATGCCATGATCAAGGGTCCGGAGGGACCAGAAATGTGTTGGCGTTGTATTTTCTATGCACTGTCCTGTGCTGTATCATATGGAATAAAGTGGAGCACTGCTGACCCGCTGGAGTTTCCGTTTGTGGATGAAAGTTTTGTGGTTTTGAGCTTTACCTGGCAGCTCTCGCTACCCCTTTCCGCAAATGAAGCAGTAACAAGCAGGAAGAATTAAGTGAAGGTACCTATGTTGGGGATTGTGTGGAGAAGGGCGGAAACAGTTTTTCTATATGAATCTGGATTTAAAGGGCCAGTACTTAACAGGTGTTCCCTTTCCACCTATAGCATTGGGACACAGAGTTTATAGGGATACCTCTTCCTGCTGTCGTCGCCCAGTGTTGGTGTCCATTCACTAGGGACGTCCTTGTGCGCTCTCTAGTGAATTCCTCTACCGACTGCATTCCTGGTCCTGCCTTCATCCACCATATATTGATGGTCAACTTGTGACCATCTTTGGGTCTGAGAGACGCTGTCTCTCTAACATGCTCTTTTTATAAATTTTAAAAAATTGACCCTCCAGCTGTTTTCATTAGTACCACTTACATTTCCAGCCTTTTGTTAACCTTGCCCCAACTTTTTTGAGATGTGTTAAATTAATTTCTGAATGAGTTAATCCCTTCAAATGAAATAGAAATATGTCTAACTTTCAACTTCTATGTGTTCTAAGTTCTGTTGTGAATAAAATTTGGCTATAAGAGATTTCCAAATCATTGCATACTTGTTTTATTTGCATTTTACAGCGTTCTATCTTTTTTGGAACTGAGGTTGTATTATTTATAATTATAGCTTAAAGTGAATCACTTAGGTAACTACATAGAGAATCACTATGCATATTGCCTGCATGTTAGGGGGTCACCAAAGACCATCTAAAAATTCTCCCTCATGTAATAAATGCTTATTGTTGGGGACAAAGGCCTCTGGAAACATAGGTTATTGAATTATAGGTCATAAATTATATGAGGAGAGTTGGCAAGCTAGCAATATGCATTACTTACCATATAACGAATGCTTTCAAACAGCCTCCTAAACTGTCAGTAGCATGCATTATATTATTTAAAGAATGTCTCTAATACGCATCTTGTGAAAGTGGCCTGTCATGTGATGAGCCCTCTAGAGATATGATAAACTTACAGTAAAAAAATATTATAGTATTATATAAAATTAAAATGTTTTATTTAATTTTGTTTAATATAAAGTAAAGATCCAAAAACTCCCCAATAATCAGAATTAGAACTTGGTGTCAGACTTAGAAACACTCTGTTAAATTTACATCAATATCTTTTGTTACAAGTTGTAACAAGGTTATTTAATGCTACAGCTGTGAATTATTATACCAGATGGCGCCCACAAAACTATTATTATGATGTGTTGCTTTTCTTAATGTACAAATAAAAAAAATTAGAAACATACAGAAAAAATTAATACAAGTCTGGACAGAGCATACACACACAAATATAGCGGGTGAAATAAGTATTGAACACTTCACTCATTTTCTAAGTAACTATATTTGTAAAGGTGCTATGGATATGAAATTCTCACCAGATGTCGGTAACAACCCATCTAATCCATACATGCAAAGAAATCAAACCATAGATGACCATAAATTAAGGTATGTGTAATAATAATGAGAAATGACACAAGGAAAAAGTATTGAACACACTTACTGAAATGTATTTAATACTTTGTACAAAAGCCTTTGTTGGTGATGACAGCTTCAAGACGCCTTCTCTATGGAGAAAGTAGACTGATGTATTGTTCCAACGGGATTTTGGCCCATTATTTCACACAAATACTCTTCACATCTTGAAGTCTCCATGAGTTCCTTCTATGGACTTTGAGCTTTAGTTCCTACCATAGATATTCTATTGGATTCAGGTCAGGTGATTGGCTGGGCTGAAACCAATTACTGTGTTGACTGTGTGTTTGAGATCACTGTATTGCTGAAATGTCCACAGTCATTTCATGTTCATCATCCTGGTAGATGACAGCAGTTTTTTTATCAAGAAAGTCTTGGTACATTTGTCCATTTATCCTTACTTCAATTGTATAAAGTTTGTCAATGCCGTATGCTGAAAAAAAGCTGTAACATTCTGGCGGTGTCAGTATACACTGTCCCATCAGTCGTCAGTATATATCGGATCCTCAGGACCTCTGTGAGCGCAGATGGTGATACTCGTAATAGCCAAAGTGCGGGAGAACACACCGGACTGGGACGGGGGACAGGTCACAACAGCGATAGCTGAAATTAGGTAACACAGCCCTAGGGGAGGGGGCGAACTTCAAAGCAGCAGTTTAACAGCAGGTAGTAGCAAAAACTATTTAAAAAGTCGGGAAAAGCAGGGAACAAAAGCGCGGGAATTGTGCACCCTTTAAACCCCAGGTACACAGGTGACTCAAAAGTTAAGTCAGCAAGAGCTCAGCAAACCGGGATCAGGTTTCTAGGATGAACACCTAAGTAGCCAGGGTGCACAGATCATGGAGTAGGTAATTAAAGCCCAATGCCCCTTTTTAAAAAAACAGAGCAGTGCCGCTTGCGGCCCTAAATGGTTTTCCATGGGGAAAACAGGTTTCCATGAGCTGGGGGGAAGGATAGAAAACCCCTTTATCTTCCAGCGGGAACCCCACCACACTGCAGTACGGGGCCCAGGAGCTGCAAGGGGATAAAAAGGGAAAAGGGACACTGGCAAATACCACCCCCAACCAAGCCACAGCGGAAAAAAGGGCGGGCAGGGGATTGCCAACAAACCAAAGGGCGGGGACCTTGGCGTAAAATTTGTAACAAAATCCATACACCAGGTTGTCCCAAACTCCAAACTTCATTGTTAGTATGGTGTTTTTGAGGGTAATATGCAGTGCCTTTTGGCCAAACATGGTTTGTATTATGGCATCAAAAGGGTTAAATTTTGTTCTTATCTGAAAAAAAACACTATTCTCCCCGGGGAATTCACAGACTTGTCCAAAATTGCTGGGGGGCAAACTTTTAACCCACTTGAAATGTTTTTTTGTTTCAGAAAACAAGCCCTTTTCGTGGTGATTTGTCCATACAGGTCATGGAGGTTGAATGCATTACTTGTTTTATTTGAAACAATTGTAACTGCTTATTCCAGGTCTTTCTGTAGCTCTCCGCAGGTGGTCCTTGGCTCTTGGACAACTCTTCTGATAATTCTTTCCCCCTTTTCTGTCCCGAAATCTTGCAGGGAGCACCTGGTCATTGCCAGTTTACGGTGAAATGATTGTTTTTTTACACTTCAGGGTTTTGGCCCCAAACATGCCCCACTGGGGGGCCTTCATTTTTAAAATTCTTTTTCCCAATAGCTTTGCCCAATAAAGGGAAAGTCTTGAGGGCAGGTTTACCCGAATTTTTCCACATGAAATTTTTTCCCTTTTGTGGGGACCTTAATAATGAGACAACTTTTTATAGTTGAACCAGCTAAGTGGCAAGATTGCTTTCTAATTACTGATAGATTTCAGCTGGTATCATGATTTTCCTTTTCTTTTTGCACCTCACTTTATTCACGTGTCCAACACTTTTTCCCGGTATTTCTTTTATTTTAAAAAAAAAACTTAATTTTTGGGGCCTCTATTGTTTGATTTTTTTACCTGTTTTTATTGGGTGGGGTTTTTTTACCCCCCAAATTCTGTTTAGAATTAGATGTCAATAGCAACTTTAGAAAAATTTTTTCTTAGAAAATTGGGGCCATGTTTAATACTTTTTTCAAAAACAATGTTTTATAATATATAAATATTAAATTCTATATATAAATTTTTATATAAAAAAAAAAAATAAAATATATATAATTATATATAATATTTAAAAATTTTTAAATATATATATTTAACCCTTCCCCCACATGTTAAAAGCTAATCATGAGAAAACTTCCATTACATGATTTCTGGTTGTAATGATATGGATAGTCAGTATATATATATGACAAATAGAAAATAAACTAGACATGTAGTTTTATAGTTCAGTGTAATTCGATGTTTTATATATAAAAAATAACTGACGCGTTTTGGCTAAAAAGCCTTATTCCAAGACTTGGAATAAGGCTTTTACCCAAAACACGTCAGTTATTTTTCACTTGTACTGCCATTCAGCTGCATGTATCTATTTATCTTTTCAAATGATGGAATAAACCAAGAGTTTTTATTGATTCTGTTTTGCCCATTACGGTCCATGGGTGCTGGATATTGAAAGATTTGTTATATAGGACATTTTATCTACTGCTAGAGTACACAAGTTTTTCTTTGTTACCAATTACCTCTCCCTGTAGAGTGTTAGGGCCACATGTATGAAAACTGCCTAGGTCTAAACCTCACTTGGTTGCTGAGGGCAACAAAGTGTATTTTAGACCTAAACAGTTTTCAAACATGTGGTCCTTAGAGTCTTATCTCTACCACAGGGGCTTGTTTATTTAAGCTAATAACAAATGTTAACCCTTAGGGCTTGTCCCCATGGCACATGTTTTCAGTCGGTTTTACAGAAGGTTTTCGGATTTGAAAGCTGTCTGTAAACCAACTGACAACCTTTTACACTGACTTTAATGGAAAATCCGGGCAACAGTCCCCACTGCATGGATTTTCCGACAGACGTTTCTTGACACCACCGGCAGTCCAAAAAACTTAGAACGTTCATTCTTCCACTCGGTTTTCAGGTGGAACATGAACATGTGGGTGCGATGGGGGAGGGCTTGAATCCTCAAACCACACGTGCCAAAAAAGAACAAATACTGGTCAGTATTTCCTGACCGTTATTTGGTCTCTGCCGTGTAAACACACCCTTAGAGCTATGTAGCCTTGTGCACTACAGATTTTAAATCTACTGCACTCATGTCAATGTAACATTTGTAGCCTATCAAGGAAGTGTGAGTTTAAAGCTGGCTGTGGCTCTGTGAAACAGCATAGTGAGACAACCCTTTAAGTCAACCTTGTGCAGCCAAAATATCTTTGAGCCTTGAAGGTATTTTCTTGCCAAGACTTCTGGAGGTGTCCTGTTGTATCCAGCAGCAATTTCTCTTGGTCCTGTGAGTTTTGAGGTGGAGCCTACTTGGATTATACTTGCTTTACCAGCATATTCCACAGATGCTTGATTGAGAGCTAAGATCTAGAGCATTTGGAAGCCAAGTCAACACCTTAAACTCTTTGTAATTTTTTACAAATAATTTCTGAGCAAGTTTTGCAGTGTAGCAGGTTACATTATCTTGCTGCAAGAGGCCACTGTTATTTTCTGACTACTGTTGCCATGAAGGGTGTTTAGGTAGTAACATCCACATACTGCAAATTCCAGGACCTAGTGGTGTCCAGCTGAACATTGTCTTGAGAAAAGACAACTACGGGGAGACATGATTAATTTATATACGTATATAAGTGACCTCTATAAAAAGTATGGTGAAAAGCTATTTCATGTACAACTTACCACGTTCTAATGGGGTATTGGTGAATCCTTTATGATCACTGCGGGCAAGGATGGTATATGTGGAGACCACACCAGGGAGCAGAGTCCAAGGGGCCCCCAGCCTCCACTGGATCCTGCCGCAAGGCCGAAAGGACATCGCTGCGGGGAACCCCTAGGTCGCTACCCTTGATGTGGCTACCCACGGTGACAGTCAGTGTGCAGGACAAGGGACACTGGGTACTGGCAGAGGTGACTGGGCACAGCAGATGTAGCCAAAGATGGGTAACAGGTCCCAGGAAAGTAACTGGCAGCTACAGCGTCAGATAGAAATCAGTAGAATAGCAGACTGGTGCAGTAGCAGGAACAGCAGTAATGCACAGGTAACTCAGGGTACTGGAATAGCAGCAGCTACACAGCAACAGGGGTCAAGCTCTATGCAGGGCATCAATGAACTGACCCCAAGGAAGTGGCAGGAAGTTCCTTTTAACGGTCATTGGCAATTAATTTGGACACTGTCCCTTTAAACAAGAAACCAGAGAGGTCGGGTGAGAGCAGGAGCGAGGACAAGTGAGTAGTAACTGCTGGCAGATGCCCTGGCTGGCACAGAAGTGGAAGACCCAGCTGCAGCAGGGGCACAAGCAGTAACGGAGGCACGGGCACATCCGCTGTCCGACACAGGGGCTGCGGCGTGCGCCGTGACAAAAGAAAAAAGGATTCAACCTCCAGAGGAGAAAAGCCTTCTTAATCATGAGAACAGGAATAGCCTGCCTGAGGAGGCGGTCACAGCAAGAACAGTTGAGGGTTTCAAGAAAGGCTTAGATATTCACCTGAAACTAAAAAATATTAATACCTACGTAGCCGTATAAATTCTAGATCCAGTCAGATGACAATATTGGGACCAAAAAATTAAATTTTTTTCATTTAGGGCAGATTGGTTCCCAAGTCTTCATCAGTAGGGGAAACTAAGATTAAAAATTTCCTATCCCCTTCCCTTCAACCAATTCTTTCCCCACCTTTAGTTGAACTTGATGGACATAAGTCTTTTTTCAACCGTACTATGTAACTAAGTGCTCAGAGTGTCACACTGCCTCTGCAGTTTGCCTTTTACTCCTAGTGCCCTTGGAACCATATCTTTTTCAGGTAAGCAATATAACACACCCAGGTGTCCACATGATGTAAAATTAAAAGAAATTTCTTCAGACGAGGTCACCCTTTACCCTTGCTCTATGGTCTGTTCTGATGCTTACATGGTCATTTTAAGAGGTTTTGGCAATGGACTGGGGTCAGCATGGGTATTATTTTTATCATAGCCAGAATATTTTTTTTTAGAAATTTTTGCTATAGTAGCTGTTCTGTGGAGTTGGACCATACAGGTTAGCATACCCTCATCAATGACTTGGGTGCCCATGATCCTGTCATGGATTCACCAGTTGTCTATACTCAGACCACTTACGGTAGCTACTATCCACTACATACTGGAAACTACTGTTTTGAGGATTCCTTGAAACAATTATTAAGTAATCACAATTTGGTCCTTGTCAAAGTCATTCAGATCCTTATGCTTCATCATTTTTCCTAACGTCAAGACATTAACTTGAAGAGCTGACTGTTAACTTGTTTCCTAATTTAACCCACTTCTTTATTGTTGCCATTGTAACAGGACAATCAATGTTATTCACTTCATTACACTTATGACTGATCAGTGAATATAATACATGCTAAATGAAGAGCTCACCATATTAACACAGACGTATGAAGTCCGTGATGAACATTGACACTTAAAACAACAGAACAATGACCCTCCAAGACTTCTGGGGCAACAGGACAGTAACCCCCAAAACTATTGGATATGTGAGGACAATGGTACCCTTGTACCCTGGAAAATGGAGTGACACAATGTAGATCAGAAAAGGTTGCACCATTTGCAAATTGGCAAAAGCAAAATTTTCCCATAGATGGGAAATAGTATGAAGCAAACAGTGACAAAAATAAGCAATATTGTGGAAAAACAGAGATCAAATAGATTAAGTTTCATCATGTCACTGTGACCCTGTGTCACATTGTCCTAAAAATGCAACTTCATGTGTTGAAAATAAAAAAAATATATAATTAAAGGGGTTTTGTCACAAAGTAAAATTGATGTGGGAAACTTGCAAATTAAATAATAAACATTTTCACCATTCATCATTATTAAAAATTATGTAGCGTTTTTATTTTAGCTGCCACCTCAGTACAGCTCACCTCAAAGGGATATGACTAGTGACTAGAGATGGGCGAATCGATTCTAACGAAATGGTATTTGTTTAGAATTTCAGGAAAACTTCGATTCTAAACGAAGTCGAAGTTTGGGGTGATTCACAGGAACGAAGCGTGTTTTTGATTGATAAAATGGCTGCGAGCACATGGCGTTACATGGAGCAAAGAACTCTGGGAGGAAGAAAGGAGTAGCCTAAATGACATGTGAAGTTGAACCAAATCGGACCGGGGGTTTCTGTGACTCCCCCAATTTAAATAATGGGGCGATCGGGAGCCATACGCTCTCACTGTACTTTTAAAGGGAAGGGCTGCCGGGGGTGCTTATGATTTCATATTAAAAAATCACTTTTTTACCGATTTTGGGGGGTGCCCACAGCTTGTTTGAACTGTTCTTTACGCTCAAATTTCTGATTTTGTGGGTTTTGGGAACTGAAGTCCAGTGTGGTCCAATGCAGCTGCATTTTCATTTTTAAACTATTGCTCAGTTTTTTCAGCACATTTTAAAATTCCAAGGGTTACCAAGCCCGTTGCTGTTGGATTCATTTAAAAAAATCAGCGTTTTTTTCGATTTAAATACCACTTTAAATTTTTGGGTTGCTATTTCTTTTCGCAATTTAATCCAGGGGGTTTAAATTAAGCTTTTTCTGCTGCGTAAACACTAAAAAAAATTTCTTTTTCATCTCCCCAAAAAAAATTTTTTTTGTAGCATAATTCATAACCGAAGGTTAATTTCAATTTTTCTGTTTTTGTTCTGTAAAAATACATGCCATTTTAACACGCTACAAAGCGGTAATTTTTGGGTTTCCTATTTTTTTTTGCGCAATTTTTGATCCAGGGGTTATTAAGCATTGTTCTGCTGTTTGTGGTCACTAAAAGAAACATTCTTTTTCACCTCCAAAGAAGAAATTTTTCCTTTCATAATTCATAAAAGAAGGTTTTAATTACAAATTTTTCGTTTTTGTGTTTTGTAAAATACATGCCATTTAAAAACGCTACAAAGCTGGTAATTTTTTTGGGTTTTCATTTTTTTGCACAATTTAGATCCAAGGGTTAATTAACTTTTTTTCGCTGTTGTGGGGCACTAAAAGAAATGTTCTTTTCACTTCCAAAGAAAAAATTTTGCCTGTAGCATAATTCATAACCCAAGGTTAATTTTACAATTTTTTCTTTGTTTTGTTCCCAAAAAATACACGCCCTTTTAACATGCACAAAGCGGTAATTGTTGGAGTATTTCTTTTTCGCAGTTTTTAAACTAAGATTTTTCTTTCATTGTAATTATAAAAGAAAGTTTTTTTTCACCGCCAAGAAAAATTTTGGTGTAGCAAATTCAATCCGAAGGTTAATTTCAAGTTTTTCGTTTTGTGCCCGTAAAATACACGCCTTTTTAACAGCTACAAAACTGGTAATGTTGGGGACATTTTTTTTGCCAATTTACATCCAAGGGTTAACAAATATTTTTCTGCAGATGTATTTGTAAAGAAACGTTCTTTTTCCCACCAAAAAATAAAATTTTGCCTCTAGCATAATTATAACCGAAGGTTTTTTAAATTTCAATTTTTTCTGTTTTGTGTTCCATAAAAAAACACACCCCTTTTAAATGACAAAGCTGGAATTGTTGGCAGCAATTTTTTTGTGCAGTTTACATTTAAAATTTTTCTGAGTTTTTACTTATAAAAGAAACTTCTTTTTCCCGCCAAAAAAAATTTTTGGGTGTAGCATAATTCAAACCGAAAGGTTAATTACAAGTTTTTCTGTTGTTTTGCTCCGTAAAAAACAGCCCTTTTAAAACGCTACAAAACGGTAATTGTTTCAGCATATTTCTTTTTCGCAATTTACATCCAAGGAATTTAAATAAAAATTTTTCTGCAGATGTCTTAGTTAAAAAAAAACGTTTTTTTTTACCCCCAAAAAATAAATTTTTCCTCTAGCAAATTATAACCGAAGGTTAATTACAAGTTTTTTTTTGTTGTTTGTTCCTAAAATACACGCCGTTTTTAAAAAACGCTACAAAACGGTAATTTTTGGTTTCCTCATTTTTTTTTTTGTGAAATTTTAAACCAGGGGGGTTAAATTTAAACATTGTTTGCTGTTGTGGTCACAAAAAAAAACTTCTTTTCACCCCCAAAGAAAAAATTTTGCCTGTACATAATTCATAAACCAAATTTTAAATTTCAATTTTTTTGTTGTGTTCTGTAAAATACATGCCATTTTTTAAACGCTACAAAACGGTAATTTTGGGTTTTTCATTTCTTTTGCACATTTAGAACTAAGGGTTAATTAAGCGTTGTTCTCGTTGTGGGCACTAAAAGGAAAAAGTTCTTTTTCATTTTCCCAAAAAAGAAATTTTCCTGTAGCATAATTCAAACCGAAGGTTAATTTCAAGTTTTTTCTGTTTTTTTTTCCCAAAATACACGCCGTTTTAACAGCCAAAGTGGGAATTGTTGGCAGCATATTTCTTTTTTCGCTTTAATCTAAAATTTTTTTCTGCATTTACTTATAAAAAAACGTTTTTTTTTCACCGCCAAAGAAAAATTTTGGCTGTACATAATTCTACCCAAAAAATTAATTTCAATTTTTTTTTGTTTTTGTGCTCCGTAAAATAACGCCCTTTTAACCCGCTCAAAACTGGTAATTGTTTGGGACAAAATTTTTTTGGAATTTAATCAAGGATTAACTAAATATTTTTCTGCATTTCTTATAAAAAAACTTTTTTTACCACCCCCAAAAATAAATTTTGCCTCTGCATAATTCATAAGAAGGTTAATTTAAAGTTTTTTGTTGTGTGTTCCATAAAATAAATGCCCTTTTAACATGCACAAAAGGGTAATTTGAGCATATTTCTTTTGGCAGTTTACACAAGTATTTTTCCCGTTGTACTTGTAAAAAAAAATTCTTTTTTCCCGCCAAAAAAAGAAATTTTGGCTGTAGCATAATTCATATCCGAAGGTTAATTACAAGTTTTTCTGTTGTTGTGTCGTAAAATACACGCCGTTTTAAACACGCTACAAGCTGGTAATTGTGTGGGCAGCATATTTCTTTTGCGCAATTTACATCCAAGGGTTAACTAACTATTTTTCTGCAGTTGTACTTAGTAAAAGAAATGTTCTTTTTCACCGCCAAAAAAGAGATTTTGCCTGTAGCATAATTCATATCCGAAGGTTAATTAAGCAGCAGGGGTCACTCGGTGAGGCCACAACTGCCGCTGTCATCTAGCAGCCGTTTGTTGTTCAGCAACCCAATGGTTCTTGATTGGTTGACTAGGTCATCTTCTTACTCCCAGATGAAATCTGACAACCCCAGACAAGAGTAGGTGGGAACATCAGAAACAACCCTTAGTGCATGGCCCGGGAGTGGGTCAGCGGCCCTCACCTGTCCTCAACCCGCCTCTGTCCCATCCGGTTCCCTCAGCCAGAGATCTACTATGTGGTCTGGGCACAGTGCCACTATACAGCGAGGATGAGGAGGACAGCTACTTGGCAGCGAAGAAATGGGGCCAATATCCCCTGCTTCTTGCAGTAGGCGGCAAAGTATAGATGTGGAGAGTGGCATGGGAGGTCATGTTGTGAGGGGTCAGCCTCTGCATACCAAGACCGATGATGAGGACAGCAGTGACGATGAAACACACATCGATGTTGATGTAGCCGACCACACTTGGGAGCCGGGTGAAACAAGGGCTTCATCATCGTCAGGAAAAGAGGGCGTCAGCTTGCGCCTCAGGCAGCGGCGCAGCCAGCAGGTGGTTTGTGTGACCGTGAGTCAGCAGGGTAGCAGCAGTGTGAGGTCAGGAGCCAAGCGGCCATGGGGTAGAAAACCCACTTCGCAGGTCCAAGAAAGTAGCGGCACAGGGGCTCAGCAAGGCAGCGGCGGCGGTAAAATCAGATACTTGACGGTGTGGCAGTTCTTTGCTAAGACACCGGAGAAGCCGAATATGGTTATATGTAGAATCTGTGGGCAGAAAGTGAAGCGTGGCCAGGCAGCTAACGTTGGCACCACGGCCCTGCGTCAACACATGCAGCGTCACCATCCGGTGGCCTGGGAGAAATGTGGCTCAGATGTGGTGGTCAATCCTGCCGCCGCAGCAACCGCAGCAGCAGCGCCCAGTGGCACGCATGCCCTTGCAGCCAGTCAAGGCTACACCACCTCTGCAGAAGGGAGTTGTTTCTCTTTGCCATCATCTCTTGGTCCAGATGCACTCTGCCACCCCAGTTAGAAGGTCCACTGGACTACTGGGCAGCCAAACTGGATGTGTGGCCGCAACTTGCCGAGTTTGCAGTGGAGAAGCTGTCCTGCCCGGCCAGTAGTGTGGCATCAGAGCGGGTGTTCAGTGCGGTGGGGGCCATCATTACCCCAAGGAGAACCCGCTTGTCCACGGGAAATGTGGAACGACTGACCTTTGTCAAGATGAATCAGGCGTGGATCGGCCAGGATTTCCACACACCAATGCCTTAGGCGTCAGACTACATCAGCCATGACGCCTCACCCAAACTGTGAGAAATGAGTCTGGGTTCAAACTACCTGCCTCAGCCACTATACTGATGCCGCCACCCACCTGATGCCACACATCTGCTGACTGGTATTGCCCCCCACCTCCACACTCTGTCATTGTGCTACTCTATGACCTCATGCTGCTGCTGCTGTGGCTGCTGCCGTGACATCCACATTGTGTTATTGTGCCACTCGCTGACCTCATGCTGTTGCTGCTGCCGTCATCTCCACACTGTCTCATTGTGCCACTCTGTGGCCTACTACTGTTTTGCCACCTCCAGAATGTCATTGTGCCACTGCCTGACCTCATGCTGCTGCTGTGGCTGCTGCCGTGACCTCCACACTCTGGCATTGTCCCACTCTTGGCCTACTCCTGTTTTTGCACCCCAAATTCTTTGTGCCACCTCTGACCTCATCTGCTGGGCTGCCGCCGTACCCCCACACTTGTCCTTTTTTTGCCACCGACCCTTTAGCTTTTTTTTCCACGCGCTGCCATGATTTTACCCAGGCTACTTTTCCCGCTTCATTTTTTTGGTAGTTTTGCCCCTTAAGTCCCCCAGGGAATTTTAGATGAAGCGATTCTAAAGCGGCACATCTGTGCGGCCCAACAAAAACACAACATTGTAAAGATCAAACCAAGCTCCCTGCTATTTAAGCAGGGCACAATTTCTAAGCACCCTAAAGGGCTCTGTGCGCCTGGAAAAAGTGTTTTTT
Organism: Phyllomedusa bahiana; assembly: GCA_025379985.1. Taxonomy (NCBI): domain Eukaryota; kingdom Metazoa; phylum Chordata; class Amphibia; order Anura; family Hylidae; genus Phyllomedusa; species Phyllomedusa bahiana. The sequence continues at coordinate 10,101 of JAODAL010014371.1, read as the reverse complement.
AACGCAATTTCCCAAGCAATTCGGACCGAACTAATTTTTGCGGAAAATTCCGCAAAGTCACCGAATTGAATTTTTGAGAAATTCACCCATCTCTACTAATAACTAGTTAAAAATCCTAAACGGCATCTTTTGAGCACACTAAAAGCTAAAGCAGGACAAACCAGGCATGAAATGCCTTTGTGGCAAAACACCTTTAAGGTTTAGCAAAAGAACATGGATGCCAGGCTCACCAGAAACATCTGAGGTAAATCATCTGGTTCAGTGGCGAGTTTCAGGTTAGAATCACACTGAGGAGCAAAGTCTAAGGAGAGTCCCCTACTTTTCATCCTTTAACTCCAATGTCCCTACCCCCATATGGTGACAGCTGATGTGCAGGTACGGTGCTGGAGGAGTAGATGGAAGACATAGTTGTGACATGAGCAGAAAGTTAGGGCAGGCAGCGGACAAATGAAGTGGTTAGAAAACAAACCAATGGTCAGAACCAAGAAGGCTTGATACTGCATATACACTAGTAAAGCCCAATAACTAATTGGCAAGCAAAAAAGGGGGTGTTGCCCTTTAAGAGAGTCAGGCAGCAGGTCATTGGCCTGGGACAACTGGGAGCTGCATGCTGGTCCTTTAAATAGAAAGAGCTTCACATGCCTAAGGGAAGACTGCGTGGGAAACCCTTTTAGGGAAAACCTATCAACCCGAGGGGGGGCAGCCAACGGTCTGGGGACCGTGTGTTGAAGAGATCAAAAAGTGCACTTTGTGACAGATGAGATGGGCCATAGCACAATTCATAACAGTGGATTCCTCTGACTGTAGTAGTTTCATAGTTTGTAAGGCCGAAAAAAGACAAGACGTCCATCCAGTTCAGCCTTTGTGCAAAATTGTTGATCCAGGGAAAGGGAAAAAAAACCCCATGGGGGTAGAACCCAAATTGTCCTCATTTTGGGGGGAAAAATTTCCCTTCCCACTCCAATTGGCAATCAAAAAAACCCCTGGATAAAACCCCCCTCCAGAATCCAACACTATAACTGTTATATTATTACGCCCAGAAAGCACCCAACCCCGTTTTTTAAAACTCTGTCATGTTCACCAGGGCAATTTTTTGGCAAAAATTCCAAGTCTCCTGCTCTTACAGTAAAAATCCCCCCTTTTTTTTATGTAGAAACTTTCTTTCCCTCAAGATTTGAGGCCCCCCCTTTTTTTCTGTTACAGTGGGTTAAAAAAATTTGGGAGATTTTTTTTGCCTTTGTTGTTTTTAAAAAATATTATTTTGCCCCCCAAACCTTCTTTTCCAAATAAAAACCTCAATCTTGCTAATCTTTCGGGGTATTGTACCCCCCCAGTCGTTTTATTATTTTTGTTGCCCACCTTTGTACCTGTTCAAGCTCTACAAGTTTTTCCTGTGCACTGGTGCCCAAAACCTTTCACAATATTCCAGGTGGTCTAACCTGACTTGTATAAGGGGAAATAATTTTCATAATGTCCTCTATCCCCCTTTTTTAATGCACCCCATAATCCATTTCCCCCGCTTTGCTGTCTGACACGGGCTGCTACAATTAAGTTTACTGTCCACCAGGATTTCCCCTCCTTCTCCATGTCACTTTTACCCACCTTTTCCATTTAACATGTAGTCATGAAAAAGATTTTTTTTCCCATGTCATAACCTTTCATTTATCTGTGTTAAAGTTATGGCCCTTTCCCTGCCCGGGCCCCCATTATCTAGACCCTTTGTAAAACACATTATCCTCTTTGTTTTTTTTTACTTTACAGAGCTTTGTATCGTCTGCAAAGATCATATTTACTGTGTAATCCCTGTGTAAATCAAATGAAAAATGTTAACAGGATGGGCCCCTACTGGCATTTTGGGACCCCCCTAGTAACACAACCGTCTGAGATTACCGTTAATTTCTACCCCTTTTTTTTCTATCATGAGCCCGTTGCTTACCCCCTTGCACACTTTTTCCCCCCGTCCAAGCATTCCATTTTATTACAAACCTTTTAAGTGGACCGATCAAAACTTTAGAAAAATCTAATATATGACACCATGCCTCACCCCGATCCTCTACATGACTTTCATAGAAGCTGATGAGATTATCGCGGGGCCAATCCAAAAAAACCCAGCTGGAACGGGGGTTATTATTTATTTTTCATAAATCTCCAGGGTAGCATCCTGAAAAACCTTCAAACATTTTACCTACAACAAGGGGCAAACTTTCCGGCCTATAGTTTCCTGGATCCTTTTTTACCCCTTTTTGAATATTGGGACCACATTTGTATGCGCCCCCTTTGGGACTCCCCTTATTAGCATCCATAAATATTAAGAATAGGGGCCTATCTTTGATTCACTTAACTCCCCTTTGAACCGTGGGGATGCCCTTTGGACCCGGGGGTTTTTTTATTTTTAAACTTCTTTAAAACGGAGCGACTTCTTTTCCGGTTAGCAAAAAACTTTTTTAAATTTTTATTTACCTCATCCCTCTGTTCAACAGGAAAGCTCACCTCCTCGGTAAAACAGTGGAGAAAAAAATGTTTAATAGGTTTCTTTTTTCTCATCGCCCCCTTTCGTTCTCCCCCAGTATTTTTCAAAGGGCCCCAAAAAATTTTTTTTGTTAATCTTTTTTACATTTATATGTTAAAATATTTTGGGGTTTTGTTTTTCTTTCTATAGCGATAGTCTTTCCGTCCCCGCTTTGCTTTCCTTTTTATCTTTATTTTACACACTTTTTGGCCCCCATGTATGAACGGGGTTTTTTGCCCTTTTCTGGCTATACTGCCCTCCCAGCCCCAATCCCGCTCGGAGCGGGGGTGCAGTGTTAGGCCAGTGTTCACACTTTCAGCTGCGCCCCTATGAAAGGGGGGGCTGGGCGCGGTGTGGGGCCCCTTTAAGGGGTTCCGGGGGGGACGCGGCGCGTCGAAAACTCCGAGCAGTACGATGGAAGTCGGAAAAGTGAGGCGCATGCAGCGCTCGGCGCTCCACGGGCAGACCAGGTTTTTTTTGTCTAAATGCCCCGAAAAGGGGCAAATAAGCGGGTTTCCAACAGCGAGAAGCGGATCGAAGATCGCGACAGAAATCTCCCCGCTCCCCCGTGCGCGGGATATGATTCCGAAAAAACGCCTTTTAAAGGGGGAAAAACATGTCAAAAGAGCGAACCTCAAAAAAAAAATAAAAAAAAAAAAAAAAAAACACTTTCCAAAACTCAAAAAGGCGCAATACAAGAATTAAAATTTAAAATTGCCGGGGAAATACAGTAATTCAAATTCTGAAACCTATTCCATTGGCGTAAAAACCACCAAATCAAAAAGGGAGCGACAGGAACCATAAAACCTAGGGGAAGGTTTGCCCAAATCAAATCCACGCGGGAAATTCAAAAACAGTAAAAAGCCCAGAAAAAAAACTAAATGGCGAGCTAACGGGGGCGGGGGCTAGCTCGGCCCAAATCAAAAGGGACGACAAAACCCCTTCTAGTCTATGGAGAATTTTAGCCCAATCAAATCCAGGCGGATAATCAAAATACAGAAAAAAAGACAGAAAAAGCTGATTGCTGAGCAGGGGGGGTTGGCTACCCCAGCCAATCAGAGCCAGCTACTTCCCCCATTATAGTCAGGGGAGAGATGGGCCTCTGAAATCTGGGCGCTCAGCGCGGGCGCATGAAGTATTAAAAAAAAAATTTATTTTTTTTAAATGTAAAACATTATCAATAAAGAGCCGAACCCTTCTTTAAAATAAGCAGTTAAAACCAAACAACGTTTTTTCCCGAGCCGGCGCTACATGGGGAAATTGCAAAAGAGAATTCCCGGGGAAAAAATAATAATTCAAATTGTTTAGCTATTCTCTTTGGGTTGGCATAAACCAAAATCAAAAAGGAGCAACAATGTCCCTTTAAACCTAAGGAGGGAATTTAACCTCAAATGGAGCGACAATGTCCCAAAAATTCAAATGGAGAAAATTACCAATATATTCAAAGGCGGGACATTTCAAAATACAGAAAAAAATCAGAAACTAGCGATTGGTTGAAGGGGCGGGGGCTCTCCCCCAGCTTAGCCAATCAGAGCCGGCTATTTTTCTCATAGATTTCTAGGGGGAAAAGAAATTCTACGCGCTCTGTATTGGCCTAATTTAAAAGGGGCCCGTTTTTTGGACCGGGGGAAGCGAGCGCGCTCCTAGGTTTTCTAATGCAATCTAAAAATAAAACTTACAGGGCCGAAATCAAATTATAACACACAGAATTGTCCCGTGTGAAAAAAACGAAGATAATAGGGGGGAACAAAAAAAATAAAAACAAAAAAACAGTTTATTTCCCCTTTTTTTCGTTTGCACCATATTTTTGATCCTTGGGCAACGAAAATAAAAAATAAAAAAGATTTTTTTGATTTAAATTTTTTTTTTTCGTTACCCCCATATTATAAATCGTTTAAACCAGGGGACCACTTTTTAATTTTTATAATTTGATTGGGCCAAAAATTTTTATTTAAATTGCATAAAAAACCCCAAAAGAGCGCGCTCCCCCCATTGGCCAAATAACGGGCCTTTTTTTAACTTACCCAAATCAAAAGCGCGCTCAGAATTTTTTTTTCCCCAAGAACTCTAGGAAAAGAGCCACCCGATTGCTAACGGGAAGAGCCCCCCCCCCCTTAAACCAATCAGCTCGTTTCTGCATTTTTACTGTATTTTGAACTGTCCCGACTTTGAAATAAATGGTCAATTTTTTCCATAGGAATAATGGACATTGTCACCCCTTTTCTGATTGGTCAATTCTCCTCCATAGGTTATAAGGGAAACTTTGTCGCTCCTTTCTGAGGGCGGGTTTATGCCGCCCAAATAAATAGTTTAAAAAATTTTTGAATTACTTTTATTCCGGGCGATTCCCTTTTGAAATTTCCCCTATTAGCCCCGGGTCTGGGCGAAAAGCGTTGTTCGGGTTTTTAACTGCTTTTTTTTGTAAAAAAGGGGTTCCTTTTTAACGATAAAGTTTGACACTTAATAAAAAAAATTTTTTTATTAATACTTCAGCCGCACGGGGCTGAGTGCCGAGATTTCAGTGCCCCACCGCCAAGACATAAGGGAGAAGAAACTCGCGCTCTGATTGGCTGGGTAGCCCAAACACCCCAGCTCACCCAATCCTTTTTTCGCTTTTTTTCTGATTTTGAATTACCCGCCGTGGGTTCTATTGGTCCCCAAACTTCCCCCAAGACTAAAGGGGCTTGTCGCCCTATTCTGATTGGTCAATAAATTTTCCATACTAAAGGGGCTCGTCGCCCTATTCTGATTGGCTAGCTAGCCAATCCCCCGGGAGCTTAACCAAAACACTTTTTCAGCATTTTTACTGTATTTTGAACTATCCCGCCCTGGGTTCTGATTGGTCTAAACTCCCCATGGGTTTTAATGGTTCCTGTCGCTCCCATTCTGATTGGCCGGGTTTTGCCGCCTCAGAATAGCTTTCTGATTTTGAATTTTCTGTATTTCCCGGGAATTTTCCAATATCCTAAATTTTTTGAAAAGGAATGGAAATGATTTTTTTTATTTATTTTTTTTTTTTTTTTAGGTTTCGCTCTTTTCCCCAGAACTTGAACGCCTTTATAAAGGGGGATTTTTGATTCATCCCGCCCCAAAATCTGGAAGATTTTCGTGTTTCACCCGTCCGCATCGGAAATGTTTTTCGGCGAAGCCCCCACGGCCCAAAAATCCCGCACTGCGCCCAGCCCCCCCACTGCCCCACACACACGGGGGAAGCGCAGGAACTTTTCCCCCATGTAGACCGCGCAACCCGGGGCCGAACCTAGGCGACCCCGCACTGCGCCTCACCCGCCTGCGCCCAACACACGGCGAGGCGCGGTGGACTTACATTGTAGTAGACGCGCCCCGGCCCCGACATAAATCAGGGGCCCAAATTTCCCCGGGAAAAATAGCGGAAAGGTGGCCCAACCCCCCGGGGATCATACGGGCCCCTTTATTTTTTTTCTTATAGCTTCTTAGGGCCACATTATGAATCCCGAAGGGGCGGGCCACCTTTCCGCAGTTTTCGGCGAATCGCGCCTGATTTTTGTCAGGGGGCCCGGGGCGCCCCATACAACTGTAAAGTCCGCCCGGGCCCCACCTGTTTTTTAGGCGCAGTCGGTCCGAGGGGCAGTGCGGGGGTGCCCCCCCCTAGGATTTCGGCGCGGAGGTATTTCGGCAACATGCGGGAAAAATCCGCCGCGCCTGGCCAGGGTTTTGGCGCAGGCGGGGACCGAGGCCCAGTCGGCCTGCGCCTAGATTCGCCGCCGGAGGTAGCGCCTCATACATGCTGAAAAGTTCCCTGCGCCTCCCCGTGGTGTGGGGCACAGTGGGGGGACATGGGCGCAGGCGGGGCTTAGGGGGCCGTGCGGGGCTGCCCGAAAAAAAAGTTCCGACAGACAGCGGAACACAGAAACATTCCAGATTCGGTGCGGGGGTATGAATCAAAAAAACGCCTTTTTAAAGGCGTTCAAAATTCTCAGAAAAAAGACTGAAAAACCCAAAAAATAAAAAAAAAAAAACAAAACACTTTCCAATATCCTAATTTAAGAATTAGGAAAATTGGAAATTTGCTGGGAAATACAGTAATTCAAAATTAAAAGCTATTTTGATTTGGGCGGCATAAACCGGCCCAAACAGAATAGGGGCGACATGAATCTTAAAAAACCTATGGGGGGTTTAACCAAACAGAATCCACCGGGGAAGTTAAAATCAGTAAAAATGCGAAAAGAGCTGTTGGTTAAACTCCGGGGACTTGGGTAGCTAGCCAATCAAATAGGAGCGACAGAGACCCATTCACCCAGGAAATTATTTACCTCAGAATAGGACGACAAAAGACCCATTCTAGTCTATTGAGAAGTTTAGACCAATCAGAATCCACGGCGGGGTAAATTTAAAATACATAAAAAAACAGAAAAGAGATTATTGGCTGAGCTAGCGGGGGCTTGGGTATCCCCGCCCATCAAGCACGAGCTACTTCTCCCAAAAAGTCTATGGAGAGATGGGGGCACGAAACTCGGGACCAGCCCGTGCGCAAAAAGTATTAATCAAAAAAAGATTTTTATCAAGTCAAACATTATCAATAAAAGCCGAACCCTTCTTTACAATAAAGCATTAAAAACCCGAACAACGCTTTGTGCCGAGACCGGCCTACATAGGAATTCAAAGAGAGAATCGCCGGGAAAAAAGAATTAAAAATGTGAAATTATTTTCATTGGTCGCATAAACCCCCAACAGAAAGGGGCGACAAATTTTCCCCTTTTAAAACCCATGGAGGGGAAAATTGACCAAACAGAATAGGAGCGACAATGTCCCATTATATCCAGGAGAAAAATTGACCAAACAAATTCAAAGGCGGGGGCAGTTTAAAATACAGTAAAAATGCGAAACGAGCTGATTGGTTGAAGCGGCGTGGGCTCGCCACTTAGCCCAAACAAACGTGAGCAATTCTCATAGGTTTTTTATGGGGGAAAAGATTCCGCGACTTTGATCCGCTTCCTCGCATGTTTTGGAAAACCTCTTCACTTTGCCTCTTTGGGAGCTTTTAGCCCAAAAAAAAAAAACCTGGTCTGCCTGGGGACTGCCGAGCGCGCACGCGCCTAACTTGCCGACCTCCATCGTACATGCCTGGGAGTTTTCGAGCGCGCCGCGTCCCCCCCAAACGCCTACACCGGCCCACCCCGCGCCCACGCCCCCCCCTTCAGGGGGGCCAGCAAAAATGGCGAACACGCACCTAGCACGCATGCCCGCACCCCGACAGGGGATTCGGGCTGAGAGGCGCATATACCCAGAAAACGGCGAAAAGCCTTCAAAACTTTGGGCCCTTATGCCCTTCACACCCCCTTTTTAGTAGCTAAAACCCTTTTCTTAGGTTTTTTTTTGCCTTTTGGTTGACCACATTGGTTTTTTCCTGTTTCTAATTGTTTTATTACCATAAGGTATGTACCTCTCACAGGGGTACCCCCTGGGATGTTTTTAAAATACTCATTTTTTATTTGTTCTGCCATATTTAAACACATTTTCCCAGCAATACGGTTTTAAGGGGCCCCCCAAACAGAAAAAAATTACCTTCCTAAATTGTTTTTTGTGGTCCTTGACAAAAAACTTATTGAAGGGTAACGAAATTTTTTTAATTATTGGGCACTATTTCCTAGGGGCCCCCCCAACCTGAACCTTTTTTTACTCTGCAGGTCTATTAGTCATTTTAATCAGAAGGGCCTTTCCCTAGTCGGGTTTTTGCACCATTTGGGAAAGATAAAATTTTCATAGTTATTTACAAAAAAACCCGTTTCCTTTATGAGAGCACAGTTTTAGATTCCCCAATTTATGTCGGTATTAAATTGCCCATAAAAATAACCCCCATTCTGTTTGCCCACACTATTTGCCTGAGAGTACATCTTTCCCTGGGTTTTTTGTTATTTGGGGGGCCCTTTGCAGACCCCTATTTGTATTATATTGTTATGTTACCCCCCTGTAATTTACCCATAATGATTTCCCCTGTTCAATTTCTTTACCTAAATCTTCCCCAGTGTTGGGTTCAGACAAAGGGTTTTACATAGAGACATAACCTCCCCCCTTCTGGGCTTTACGATCCCCTTCAAATAACGAACAATTAATTAAACCCCCCAACCCTACTCTCGTCCACCCGCCAGTTTTCCCCACATTCAATTTTTCTTCAGCTATTTTAATTCTAGTTCATTTATTTTGTTGGCCCAAACCCCGGGATTGGTTTCAGGCAAATTTAGAGATTTTTTCAGTTTTTATTCCTTTCTCCCTGATCTTTTTATCTATTGCTACACCCCCTCCCACCACTCCACCCCCAGATTTTATACTAATTCCCAGCTCTCTATCTTCACTATCTTGCACACTATATGTGTAGTTACCCTCCCCCCCCCGTCCCTATTTAAATATTGCTCCAACTTCCTGTCCATTTTGTCCCCCAATACAGCTGCCCCCTCCCCATTTAGGTGCAGCCCAGTCCTAGCATAGAGTCTGTAGCCAAGACAGAAGTCAGCCCAGTTCTCCAAAAACCCAAATCTCCTCTTTCCTACACCAATTTTTGAGCCACTTATTCACTTCTTTAATCTGCCTCTGCTTCTCTGGTTTGGCCCGTGGAACAGGTAATATTTCTGAAATATTACCCTGGAGGTCCTTGCCTTGAGCTTTTTGGCCTAAGTCCCTGAAATCATTTTTAAGGACACTCCACCTACCTCTAACTTTGTCATTGGTGCCAATGTGGACCATGACAGCTGGATTCTCACCAGCCCCACCCAGCAATCTGTCAGCCCGATCCGCGATATGTCGAACTCGGGCCCCAGGTAAACAGAGAAAACAACTGTTAGAACCGGGTTATAATGTGAGCAACTAGGTAATGTGCCATAGGACCTCCAGCACCCTGCGACTCTATAAATTCATGGTCTGTTCTTAATTTGGCTCGTTAAGCTGAAAGGGAACCTGTCAGCTGGTTCATGCTCCTCAAACAATGGTTGCAGGGTTTCAAGTCCCAGAAGTTTGTGTTTTATCCTGAAATGCGCCATTGTTTCGGAGTTAAATACCCAGTAAACTTGGGCTGGGTATGTGAAAAAGCCTTTCCGGCCAGGAGAGATGGGTCTGATATGCAGCTTCTCTCCATCCCTCAACTACAGAGTTTCAGAGTAAAACATTTGAAAAAGATGGTCTTGTAAGGAGAGAGGTGTCAGTTAAAAGAATATTTTCAGCTTTAACTATGTATGCAAAGGTATATAAAGATTAATACCAAATACATTGCTGTTCTGATTTTGCTTCATTTCAGAACTAGAGCAGTTTTAATCTCCTACTTATGTATACAAGCTTCCCTAGGCTACTGACCACCTATCTCTGCTCTAGCAGCAGGCACTCCTTGCTGTGTCTTATTAGCACCACATGAGCTTGTTTATGTTTCTGACTAAAAAACTTTAACTCTTTAGACTCTGTAGCCTTCTGTATCCCCTTTCCATTTCAAATGCCCTCTAACAGGGTCAGCTGGGAATATCTGATGTCCCAAACGCTGCTGTAGAATCAACCACAGCCTAAACAAGAATGGGGGCCTGACACTGCCTGTGAAATACAGATTAGAAAAACCCCTTTTTAACTGAGGG